>JAPYYD010003559.1:0-14008 GCA_028551405.1 Uromys caudimaculatus | reverse complement strand
GGAGAAAGGAGCGGACTTTGGGCCTGAGGGTGCTAGGGGCACCAGTAAAAGGGAATGTCAAGGTGGGAATATGGGAATGGGTGGGCGGGTAGGTGGGAGGAGGAATTCCCTCACAGAGGCGGGGAGGGGGAGGGCACACGGGGTTTCTAAAGAAAAGGGGAATCATCGGAAATGTAAATAAAATATCAAAAAAAAAAAAAAAAAAAAAAAAAAGATCTCATGTATTGACCTGGGACTTCTCAGTGTCCATTATTATAGACAATAAGCAGCTATTATGCATGAATTATCCAGTGTAAGATATTTTGTTACAGTGGCTAGAACACGCAAAGGCAGTGGATCCTGTAAGGCTTGAAAGAGAGTGCCAGGCAAAGAGGAGACAGGAAGTAGTTCAAACACTGGCAGTGCCAGATGTGAACAAGATTAAATGCATTGTACTATGTGCAAAGACCAACACATCTAGTGCAACAAATTGCCCTCGCATTTGTTAGCTTAAAACATGCTACAGTTAAACTGACCAATAGCATCAGCAGCTCAGCATTTATCATAATGTCTGTTAAAGCTTCAGCTGTAGGTCATCCATCATGGTGTACACTAAAACTTCAATGATGGAGTCTTCTCTCCCATCTCATGGCTGAAGATGGCAGTAAAAATAGTCAGATGAAAAGTATGAAGAAACCCAAAAGATACACCAACATATAACAAGGACACATGCTCCACTATGTTCATAGCAGCCATATTTATAATAGCCAGAAGCTGGAAAGGACCCAGATGTCCTTCAACAGAGGAATGGATACAGAAAATGTGGTACATTTACACAATGGAGTACTACTCAGCTATTAAAAACAATGACTTCATGAAATTCGCAGGCAAATGGATGGAACTAGAAAATATCATCCTGAGCGAGGTAACTCAGTCACAAAAGAACACACATGGTATGCACTCACTGATAAGTGGAAATTAGCTCCAAAGCTCGGAATACCCAAACTACAATTCACAGACCACATGAAACTCAAGAAGAAGGAAGACCAAAGTGTGGGTGCTTCAGTCCTTCTTAGAAGGGGGAACAAAATACTCAGGGGAGGAAATATGGAGAAAACATATGGAGCAGAGACTGAAGGAAAGGCCATCCAGAGACTGCCCCACCTAGGGATCCATCCCATATACAATGGCAAAACCCAGAGACTATTGCGGATGCCAAGAAGTGCTTGCTGACCGGAGCCAGATATAGCTGTCTCCTGAGAGGCTCTGCCAGAGCCTGACAAATACAGAGGCGGATGCTTGCAGCCAACCATTGGACTGAGCATGGGGTCCCCAATGGAGGAGTTAGAGAAAGGACAAGGAGTTGAAGGGGTTTGCAACCCACAGGAAGAACAACAATATCAACCAACCAAAGAATACACATGGAGGGACCCATGGCTCCAGCCACATATGTAGCAGAAGAGGGCCTTGTCAGACATCAACAGGAGGAGAGGTCCTTGGTCCTGGGAAGGTTTAATGCCCCAGTGTAGGGGAATGCCACCAGAGGGAGGTGGGAGTGGGAGGCAGGTGGGTGGGGGAGCACCCTCATAGAAGCAGGGAGAGGGAGGATAGGATAGGAGGTTTGCGGACGGGAATCTGGGAAAGGTGATAACATTTGAAATGTAAATAAATAAAAAAAGAAAAAAAGAGAAAAGTATGAAGGAAATAGAATGATGGGGAGCATTTAATCTTTCAATATTTTACCTAATTACATTTCTTTACCTTGTTAAATCTTTGTGGTGTCTCTGTTTTTCTTTTTCTGCTATTTATCATTTAAGCTGCAACCCTATGGTTTATTCGTCCAATTGATGAGGTGAAGGGTACATTTATATAACTGCTTCGTACCAACTAAGAACATTGTGCAATTGGGCTCCACCAAGCTCCATTCCTTTCACCAGTATTTTTATTTTTTCTTAAAGGGTGATTGGAGAATTTTATCCAGATTCATAAAAGCATGAAAACAGGAATTTAAAAAGTCCCACTTTTATGCAATGACTAAATAAATAAGTAAGTAAGTATATATGACAGTTCTTTTATGGAGTCAGTGATTCTTTTCATAAACAGAAAAATAAATTCTTCAAGGGCCAAAAAGAAAGAAAAAAACCAAAATGGTTTATCATAAAAATTTCATATTTTGATGTTTGGAAAGGTTTATTTATTTTGTTTAATCTTAGCTTTGTTTATTTTATGTGTATAAGTGTGTGCCTGGTGCCAAAAGAGGTGAAAAGAGCATCAGACAGGCTGAGCCTGGAGTTATAGATGGCTGTGAGCCACCATGGGGATCTTCCGGAAGAATGGCCTCTGAGCCCTCTCTCCAGTTCAGGCTTTGTTATTTCTAAAATAGCTTCACTTTCATTGCTTGGGATGTCATAATCCCACCTCAGCACCCCAGATAATATCTGAAAATTGATGCCAGATGAGTACAAGTTTCCATTCAAGTTAGAGATCTTACTAGGTCCATCTAATAACTGTGCCCACCTGACCTGGGTCCTCTCTGCACACTATACTGACCACAGACGATGCTCTCACGTCGTTCTCTCCCTCCATTACCTCATAGGCTACCACAGAACATCGCTGCACACTGTGGTGGTTGGGTTTTGATGCAAACCCAGACACACCCAGAAGATGAAACTCACTTGAGAAAATACCTACATCCGACTTCCTGTAGGCAAGTCTGTAGAACATTTTCCTGATTACTGATTGATGAGGGGGAGCCCAGCCTACTGTTGGTGGTGCCACTGCTATGCGGGAGGTCCTGGCTGGTATAAGAAAGCAGACTGGATAAACTATGAGGAGCAAGCCACTAAGCAGCATCCCTATAGGGTTTTGCTTTAGTTCTTTGCTTCTAGGTTCCTGCTTCGAGTTTCCGTCTTGGCTTCCCTCAGTGCACTCGTTCCTCTGCAGGTTGCCTTTGGCCATGTCCTTATCACAACAGTAGAAAACACACTCATCCTCTTCATGGACCTTGGCTATTGCTTTAGCCCCTGTCCAGTGTCACTACCCATCCCTTGTCTTCTTACTCTTTCAAGCCATATATGCTAGAGTCCTGTAGGAGCTTATTTTTAAAAATATGTTAGTTTTATTTGACAATTGCAACACACACACACACACACACACACACACACACACATACACACACATATAATTTATCTTGGTCATAGCCCTCCCACCCTGCCCTTGAGTGCCCCCAATATGTTTCTCTTCACTAACATGTCTTTCCTTTTTTTTAAGTTATCGAGTGAATTAGTGCTGCTTGTAGGCATATTTACAACCCCATTAATGGCCACACCCCTAAAGAAAAAGGTCTGCTTCTCCTCCAGGACCAATCAATTGCCAATAGCTCCTCTGCTAGGGGTGGGGCCTCATGAATTCTTTCTCTATCCATGGTGAGATTTTTGATTAGCTTGATCTTGTCCAGGTCTTGTGCATCTATAGCTGCAGTAAGCTCATTGGTACATCAGCTGTCTCTTATACAGAAGACAGCATCCTATAGCTCTCTTCTCCATCCTCTAGCTTTTATGTTCTTTCTGTCTCTTTTGACACAATACTAAGCTTTACAGGGGTAAGGGTAGACATCCTATTTAAGGCTACAACAAGAAGCTTTTCTGACCAAGGTTAGGAACACTACACATAAATTAGTACAGACATAAATATTTAGAAGGCAGCTTGGTAAGTCCATTCAGCAAAACAACATGTAGGGGCTTCCTCTCCACATTGCTAGCATGCTGAGTGCAATTAGAGAAGCCTGCATAAAGTGGGTGATAACAGAAAAGGATAGGCAAGGAAGGAAAGTTGAACAGTCCAGGGAGGACTGAGAGGGACTCAGGGTAGGGAGGACTCTGAGAGGGACTCAGGGTTTAGCTGACTCTGCCCCATGAGCTGCAAATGGCCAACAGAGACGGTGTAGTAGGAGGAAGAAGTTATGGTAAGGCCTAGCATTATGAAGGGGCAGTGGTAGCCCCACATCAACTCTCGCAAAGCCTATACCAGTTTACTGCCCTGCCAAAAATGCACCAGGTTCTTCTTTATCCTCGTCCTCAACAACACTTGTTGTTGTTGGTTTTCTTGATGACAGCCATTCTGATTTGGAAGGCGAGAATTCAAGATGAAATCTCAAAGAATTTTTAACTTGCATTTCCCATTTGGCTAAGGAGGTCAAGCACTTTTTCAAATATCAAATTACTATTTTTTTAAATGGCTAAGTTTCTTCTTTCTATGTCCCAATGGATTTGAGATCTTTGAGGGTTGCCCTGAGATGCACTAATTAAACGGGATCAATTTAGTGGTTAATTTGGAGGTGTGTGAAACCAAGTGTAGCCATGAGTAACCTGAGGACAAGGAATTGTTCTCTGGTCCTGATCCTCACTGGGTAGCACAGGAATGGACTGGTACACTGAGTGCCTGTGGGAATTGGCACCTACTGGCTGAGAGAACAGGCATGTGGGCTGGGTAATTATAAATGCCTTTCCTTTCAGGGGTATGGGGCTTAAAATAATTCCATCTCTCAGATCTTCATAACCACGGACACTCAGCATTTTAATCCTCTCAGATGGCAATGGGGGCTGAAATATTGAATCTAGATTTGCACCCTTACTGGAAGAAAAAGACTCCCTGACCTGCTTGCCCCGAGCACGGTGAGAAGGGCACAGAAGCCAGGAATGAGCCATGTTGCCCATGCTCAAGAATAGGGAAGGGAGTAGAAGAGCATTCTTTATCTTTTATATTCTTTATCTGCCTCAGAAAGGACCTTACTATGGCTAACACAATTGTCTTTCTCTGACAGAATAAATGAGTGGTAACTAGAACTGAAGAATTCCTTCTCACCTTTTAGCATCTTTCACGGGCTGCCCGGCAAGATGTCAGACGAGCAGGAAATGCAATTTTGTTCAGTTTTTATCACCCAGCAGCCTTTCCTCATCTTAATAATTTAAAAAGTACTGAAAATGCTCAGATATTTTAGGAGTGGACATGAAGTTAACTCAGACTGAATTTCCATATTTTATGGGCACCATGAAAATATGCCTTTATGTACGGTGGAAGCTTTTTAAGTATCCGATAAATTCAGAGTATGGGAAGCAAGGGGAGTAGGGAGCAAGGGGAAGCAGAAGCCCTGATCCTGTCTGCATTGTTTGTGGTCTAATAAAGAGTTGCTGAGCTGACACAGAATCACCTCAAAGCGGAACGAAGCACACAGGGCTTAAAAGACCTCACTGCAAGCTCTCGGTGAATATGCATTTTCTGCAGCCAGATTAAGGATTCATTTTGTCCTTGACACAGCACAAAATTCAGTCTGTGCTCTTTACCGTACAGACAACAGCCTAGCAGGGGTCATGCTAAAATGTTACAATAGGACAGGCAACCGTTTCACAAGCAGAACAAACATTCAAGAAATTGATTTTTTTCAGGACCTCTTCTCTTCCTCCGCTTTCTTCCTGAGCCCAACATGCAATTCCGGTTCAATGAGAGGCTGCATGTAATATTGCATTTGAGCAGATGGGCAAGCAAGCAGGAGGGCAGTGCCTACTGTTGGCCTCCATGATCTTTTAGCCATGCCTTCTTTTCTGATAAAGCAACCCAAGCTCTTATTGTTTTAACTTTGAAAGGAAAAAACAAAAAAATCTGAACAATACCATCTGTGTTCCTTGATTTACTCTGGTTTTCTTTGAAACCTTTCTAAATTGAGGTCTTCCTCTCGAGACAGGTAGTTTGATTTGTACCTGATCACTAAAGTTGGGATGCATTGAAGAAAAGCAAAGGCTGTTTAACAAGGGAGGAAAGGGCAGAACCATCTTCTGGACCGGGGGGGATAAGGCCTGGAACCATGAGGGTGACTCTCCACTCGCTTTATAGCTTTACTGAGCTATAGATATCTTTCCAGATGAATACACTCCTAACCTGATTTACTGTGAGCAGGACTCTGAGGTGTGGACTGCCTAACTAGAGGGTGGCAGGTTAGGGTGGAGAGTCTGTTGCAAGGAGAAAGCCTACAGTGGACCCTTTTCAGTGGAGAGATTGGGATAGGGTGTTTTCTATCTTATTGGAAGACAAAGGCAAGGCACGCTGGGTAATCTCATAAGGGACGGAATAGCTTGCTTAAACGCGTATGCTCACCAATTCCTCTTATAGGAAATTATCACTGGACAGGGCTCAGTGCATTATGGCCCATGGGCTAGAACCTGTTCACTTTCTATGTTGGAAATACATTCTACTAGACCATAGCCACAGTAATTTACATATTGTCTGTTGCTGCTCTCACATGATAACAGCAAAGCTAAGTAGCTGTGATAGAGATTATAGTATCCCAAAATACTAAATGTTCTTTTACCTGGCTCTCTATAGAACTGTCAACATTTTCAAACATTTTTCAAATACATTATTAATCTTAAATATATTTTTAATTGAAATAGAATTACATCAATTTATTGCCCCCTTTTTTCCCTTGAGTGCCCTCCCATTTTCTTACCCCACTTTCAAGCCGATAGCTCTCATTCTTTGATTATTAATGTTATACACACATATGTATATATACATACATATATATGTATGAGTCAGGTTTTGTTGTTTGTGTGTATATGGTTTCAAGAGGAGAAGCCACAAGAGAATAAGTAACACAAGGTTGTTTGGTAAAGCCTCAAGGAATCATATTATTTTATATTTTCTTAAAATTCTGCACAAGACATATATGAATGAATATCTATCTATCTAACTATGTATTATATATGGAAATTATATCACTTGTATTGACAATGCTTTCCACAAGAACCATAGACTAACAAAAGTCCCCAGTGCCAGGCAGAAGAAATCTCCATTCAAATGATGGATCAGGGCAGTCCAAGTGATTCCCATAGCAATATAGACTATTGTTGATATAGCCTTTGGCTACATCTCAGGGGTTGAGGGGTAGCTCCTACTGCTGAAGACACCACATACATGTGTGTGTATGTTCCCTAAAGTCCTATGTGTTAAATGCTGGGTCCTAAGCTTAGTGCTGTTGGGAGGTAGTAGACTCCTGGAGAAGAGGGACTAACAGGAAGTCCTTAGGTCACTGATAGTATGACCCTGAGGTAGACTGTGAGAACCTGTGACTACTTGCTTCCTAGCCATGAAGTAGACAGTTTTGTTCTGTAACATGGTCTCTCTGACTGTCTCACCACAGGTCTAATGCAACAAAGCTAATCAACTTTAAACTGGAGGAATTAAAATGAACTAAAACCTTTTCTCTTTACAAGTTAATTATTCTGAGTATTTTGTTACAGTGACAAGAACTGATTAATACAGTGACCTCTTCAGCAATTGTCATCTGGACGAATGTCTGCTCTGATTCTAGGTGGCATCTGAGTTGTCTGCTTCTTCGTTTTCTGACCTATCATTGTAGTTTAGGACACTTCACTACAACTCTAACAGCCTCCTAGATTGAGTTTACCTGCTTCAAGTTTGCCCTAAACTAACGTATCCTTTAAATCCAGTGAGTTTTCTCCAATTCAGATCCGACTGGCACATTTCTCAGTGTTAAGCCCTTCAGGCCTCTGGGTGAACTATGAGTTCAATTCTTCAGGGCTTCCAGGCCCTGGAGATCCCCCTCCCACACATCTCTCTAGCTCTAATCTTGGTCTCTCACCCATGTTTGGTGAATTTTCAGTTAAACTTCATCAAACTTGCTGCTTCAAAGCTTTTGTCCATGCAGCCTTTCCACTGTTGAGTCTGATACTTCTAGTTCTGTGAGCATGTGATTGTCCAAAAACCATTCTTCCATTTAAAAGATGGGTTTCTTCCTCCATTCCCTTTAATGTATTGCTTGGGAATTGCTGTCGCTGGTGTGTGCTTTCTCATGAGCTACAGAGGCTCAGTGAGGACCTGGCTTCTGTCGATCACAGGGCTTAGGGCACAGAAGGCTCTGGGATAGTGCCTGTTGATGTAATCAGTGCACGGATAGTACTCTGCAGCTGGACATGCCTAGTGTGGCTCTAGAGGTACCACTCAAGATGTAGCTGATACAGATAACACATGCAACAATCACTAAAAGCCAACTACAGAAGCCTGAGACCTCTGAGCTCAACAAACTTCACACGTACCAACTGGACATAATTCTCATACTAGGTTGACTCCTATCATAAATGATGAAATTATGTACATAATAATAATTCTTTAAAATAGGAAGTATTTATTTAAAGGAGCATAATTCATAATAGTCCCAAAGCAAACATGAACAGCTTAACACCCAGTTATTTGTCGATGGTTTGGTACATTGCTGCATGTTTACTGAAAAGGGCACTGAGGAGCATTAACAAACCTAATCACCTACAGACTCAATATAAACACGGACAAGGCCAACAATGAGTGCTACCTGACCGGCTGGAAAGTTCCAGTGACTAAACAGGTACATACACGTAGAGGCAGACATGTACAGTGAAATCTCCAGTGAGTAGGCACACCTAGGCATAGATGCAGACACATGTATAGTGAGGACGCACTGGAAACGAGTGGAGAAATACCAAGAAAAATCTGAGATGTGGGATGAGAGAGGACTTTGCAAAATTGGTCCTGTTGTCATTATGTCCTCTTTTCTGATACAATATTTTAAAATATTTGAAAACCCATTTGATATTTAAATGTTAGGGTACTTTTGTCTAGCTGGTAGAATTAAGAAGTCATGTAAAGAAAGTTCTTAGTAATTTCTGTATTTTTATCTTTTTATTCACTACATACTTGGCATTGATAATTTTTTTAAAAGTTAGTTTTTACTGATTTTAATTTTTTATGTGTATATACATTTTCCCTGCTTGTATATCTATGCATCACATGTTTTCAGTGCCCTCAAAGGCCAGAAGAAGGCATCAAATCCCTTGGAACTGGAGTTACAGATGGTTCTGAAGCATCCTGTGTGCTGGGATAGAACCAGGGTCCTCTGGAAGAGCAGTCTGTGCTCTCAACGCTAGAGTCTTCGCTCTAGCCTGACGTTTATAATTAGTAAAAACAACAAAGCAAATCTTTACTCCATTCCCTCTCCCACTTTAGACAGATATACTTCCTTCTCCTTTGAGAGGGACCACCATCATGTGACTTATGCTCAAAGCTGGTTTAGTAGAGGACATGTCACCATAAGTGTGCATGTATAGGGGATCCTGACCTTTTGTATTTTGCCATCATTTCGAGAAGAATTGTCTACCTATGACAGACGAGCAACACAAGGACCTGACTAGGGTCTAATATGGAGCTTGGATCTAAAACCAACATACCCTGGCCTACAACAGGTAATCCCAGGTGACTCATGGTTATTTGAGAAGAAATCACTGTTGTTTTAAGTCACTGGCAATTTGGAATGATTGGTGCTATTGTGATAACTGGGTGATAAAGGTTTATTTTCAGTGTCAACTTAGTAAGTAAGACACCTTTTTTGTTCTTATCCTGGCTTCACTCTTACCAAGTGGTATACTATACAAATGAGTGGTCCATGACGCAAGTGGCTGGCCTGACTTTAACCCTGTAGAGGAATGTTAACCTGAAGACCTTTTTCAGAACCTTGAAATAGTGATGGCCTAAAATAGATGACTAAAAGACATGAAATACTACTGGTCTCTTTCTACACATAGTATTGTGACCATGTTGATAAAATTTGTAAATACTGATTACTTTCATACCTGATTTATTTTTACCTCAGTATGCTACCCTCTCCCTTTAAAGATATAACCACTCTATTTAACACTAGGTGCCCTGGAACTCTCTATGTAGACTAGACTGGCCTCAAACGCATAGAGATCTGCCTGCCTCTGCTTTCCAGGTGCTAACATGAAAGGTTTACATTACTATGCCAGAGCTTATCAACTCATTTTCTCAGTCATATATCAAAGCTATTTATTGGTGGGGGTGGGAAATCCAAATCTACATTGACAGTCACCACTGCCACTGGCAGTTGTTAAATCAGTTAGTTTTTGCACACAGCAGATGAAGACCATGACAGCCCACATCAAAGTGTTAGGCTTCTAGGTGGGGCCTACTGCCTTCTAGGTGGGGCCTACTGCCAGCTTTGATGAAGTTCATGCCTGCAACAGTCTTATTGATGGCTCCGTCTTTTGTGCAGAGAACACTCCTGGGGCACCTTCTAGGTTTCTGGAGAAGATCAGGTGTGGGAGGCGTGAGAGTGAAAGGAAGGACACAGACCAGCCTTAAGCACCCCAACTCCTTTGCCAGTCCTCTGCCAATATCCTTGTTCTGGTTTGAATCTGACATATGTGTACTGACCGTTTTCATAGCCCTTAGCTCAATGAAACACATGGACAGGAGCTATCACCATGTACTAGCTTCAGTTAAGTGGCTCATTCAGGACGACAGAGATGGGAGCAATTCTGCCACTTTTAGTTGGGTGACCTTGAGAAGAATATATAAGCTCATTGAACATTTGTCTGTAAAATGAGACCAGTGTTTTAATAACATTGACCATACAGTGTGATGCTAAGACTAAGTAGAACAATAAGTCAATGTTTTCCAAGCTCCTTTCCTTAGCAGTTTACTTTAAATAAACCCCAACAAAAAAGAAAGTCTTCAAAGTCTTGAACTATAATATTTGGTTCATAAACAATCCCAAGTCCCAAGAATTAGAATTATGCATTGTCTTACTACCTAAAGACAGATAATGTTAACAGACTGCTCTCCAAACTAACATTCCAATTAATTCTCATTTGTATCTACATACTTACTTACATGTTCAGAATGATTCATATACATCATATTGGAACCTGGTTTTTATCTCAACAAATTGCTACAAATATTTTCTTGCCAATAAACATATCAATTAATATATATCATTTTAATATGTTTTAATATGTATTAAAATTATATGTATGTTTTATATAAGTTTTAATATGTGAATTTAATATATACTATGTATATAAGGTTATATATGTTATATGTAATATATGAATTTAATATATATTAAAACATATAAAATTGCATCAATTTAAATTATTTTTCTTCCTTTATTTTTGACTTTTATTTTTCCTCATCTTTGCATCTATAAATTACTTTGATAATTATTCATACTTCAAGTGCAAATATTGTTTTTGCCCTATAGGATATAAATCTTATTTATCATCCTCTCCTGGTGGGCTATGTAAGCCCCAGCTCGTGATCATCAAGCTAGTTTTATTCTTTCTGCTTGTTAACCTCATTAATGAGTTAAATAGCAATTGAATCCATGCTAGTCACGTATTTGTTTGAGGCTATGAGCATTTAGAGGTGGGATAGGCCTTCTTTGGGGCAATTTGAGTGGAGGCTCCTCTCTAAGCCAGCTTCCATAGTTGTTTATCTATTTTAAAGATTAGAGTGCAAAAGAACAAGTTTCGTGGTGGCATTTTCATAGTATGTGTCCTTATGAGGGGCCTCACATTGCCTTCCCTAGTGCTATCCCATGTCCCTCCTTCCGCCTAGTTGACTTCCTTCCTTGCCTGGTTGGTCCCCTTTCTACCTATCACAGTCACATCTTCCGTCACCCTGTCTATGTCCCAGCTCCCTTAATCTCTGTCTTTCCTTTCACACTCTCCTTACAGCTTTGTGATCTGCATGTCACTTATATAACGCACATATATATTTTTGTAAGCGAGTTTAAATTCAAGTTCTGCATATGAGATAGGACATGTAGTATTTGTCTTTCAGAGTCTGGCTTTTTTTTTATTTAACATTATTACTTCTAGTTGTATTCATTTTCCTACAAATGCCATGATTTCATTTTTCTCTATGGCTGTATGAAATTCCATTGCATATATGTATCACATTAAAAAATTACACATTCATGTGTTGATAGGTATGCAGGCTGCTCAGTTTCCTGGATACTGTGAATACCTCAGCAATAAACAGAACTGAAGGCACCTCTGTGGTATGTGGGCTTAGCATTCTGTTTATGTAAGATAGCTCGATCATATGGCAATTCCATTTTCAGATTCTTGAGGAAGTTTCACACTCATTTTCATGGTGGTCACATCAGTTTTCATTTCCCCACATCTTGGCCAGGATCTGTTTTCTTGGTGACAGTCATTCTCACCATGGAAAGATGGAATCTTTAAAAATTTAATGCTTAGAAAATTTCAGAGAGATGGAATCTTGAAGGCAGCTTAATTCACATTTCCTCAGTGGCTAAGGATATTGAGCCTTAAAAGTATCTACTATTGTTTTTATTTATTCTTCCAAGGGCTGTCTATTCACTTCAGTAAGCCATTTCTGATAGCATGATTCAGCTTTGGAATGTTCCATCTTTGTAGTTCTTTATATGTCTTGATATTAATTTTCCATCTGATGTCTAGTTGGCAAAGTTTTTTTCCCCATTCTGTGTCTGTCTCTTCACTTTACTGTATTCTTTGATGTGAAGAAGCTTCTTAATTTCATGTAATCCCATTTTATGCCCTGTGCTGTTGCAGTCCGGTTCAAAAATATCATTGTCTAAGTCTGTGTTTTGAAGCACTTTCCCCTAGCAGTTTTAAAAATGTACCTCTTATATTAATGTTTTGGACTCACCTTTACATTGATTTTTTTATGGAGAATGATAGATAATAGATCCAGTTTCATTGTATTATGCATGGAAATCCAGTTTGTCCAGCACTATTTGTTAAAGAGAGACTGTCTTTTCTCCAGTGTATGCGTTTGATAGCTTGGTCAAAAATTAGGTCATTGTAACTATGTCCATTTATTTCTGGGTCTTCTACTCTATTCTACTGGTTTACATGCCTGCCTTTGTGCCAGTAGCATGCTGTTTGTGTAATAAAAGTTGAGATTATGTATTATGAAGAGTGTGGTTCTTTATGCTAATAATTGATGCTATTTGTTCCATGTAAACTTTTTTTCTGGAACCCTGAAGAATGTCATTGGGATTTTAATGGGAATTGCATTGAATATGTAGGTTACTTTTGGTAGTACAGCCATTTTTGCAACATTAATTTTGCCTATCAATAAAAATGGAAGCTCTTCAATCTTTTAAAAAAAGATTTATTTATTATATATGTATATGAGTACACTGTAGCTGTCTTCAGATACACCAGAAAAGTGCATCAGATCCCATTTCAGATGGTTGTGAGCCAGCGTGTGATTGCTGGGAATTGAACTCAGGACCTGTGGAAGAGCAACCAGTGCTCTTCACTGCTGAGCCATCTCTCCAGCCCAGCCATCCCTCCAGCCCTCTTTCAATCTTTCTAGTGATGTTTCCAACTTCTTTCTTCAACATCTTAAAGTTTTCATTGTTAAGGTCTACCTTGGCTACATTTATTCATAAATATTTTAGTATTTTTGAAGCTATTGTGAATGGATGTTTCTTGGTGAAAGCTTTTCTATATCGGCATACAGAAAAGCTATAGATTTTTATATGTTGATTTTGTATCCTGCTACTTTGATGAAAATGTTTATCACATTTGAGTTTCCTAGTGAAGGATTTAGAGTCTTCAAAAGTACAGGATCATGTCATCAACACATAGGGATAATTTAACTTCTCTCTTTCCAATCTGTAGGCTTTGATTTCTTCATGTTGTCTTGGTCCTCTAGGTAAGATTTTGAGCACTATATTGAATACTAGAGAGAAGAGGCACTGCTGTTTTGATCAAGATTTAGGGGAAATGCTTTGATGTTTTCCCCATTTAGAATAATGTTAGCTATGTGTTTGTCATGTATAAGTTTTATTAAGTTGAGTTATGTTCTATTCCTAGATTCTTCATGGTTCTTTTCAGCAAGAGTTACTGAGGGCTGTTTGATTATTCATCAGTTGAGATGGTTGTCTAGTTTCTGTCCTTCAGTCTATTTACAAGTTGAATTAAACTTCTTGATTTGCTTGTTTTGAATCAACCTTGCATACGTGGGATGAAAAGGTATAAGATTTTCTTTTTCTTTTTTTTTTTCTTCCTCCTTTTTTATTTTTGATACTTTATATACATTTCCAATGTTTCCCCTTTTCTGAGTCTCCTCTTTGTATACCCCCCATCTCCTCCCCAACCCGCCTCTAGGAGGGAATTCCACC
>JAPYYD010003558.1:0-14009 GCA_028551405.1 Uromys caudimaculatus | reverse complement strand
GGCCGTCGCCGGAAGCTGCTGGCGGTCAGTCTCTGTGGCCTGGTGAGCTGTGGGGCGCGTCCTTGGCCCTCTGCTGAGTCCTGCAATCTCCGGCGAGGGATCTTTGTCCCGGCGCTGATTAGCTGTGGGGCCCTGTCGACTACACGTTTTTAAATGATGTCCTTTGATTCTTTGAATTTCCTCAGTGTCTGTTGTTATGTTCCCATTTTTGTTGATTGTTTTAAAATTTTGATATTCTCTGTCTTTTAGTTAATTTGAATAAGGATTTGTCCATCTTGTTGATTTTCTCTAGGAACTAATTCAGTTGTTGATTCTTTGTATTGTTCTCTTTGTTTCTGTTTTATTGATTTCAACCCTCAGGTTGATTACTTCAGGCCTTTTGCCTCTTGGGTGTTTACTTCCTTTTGCTCTAGAGCTTTCAGGTGTGCAGTTAAGTTTCTAGTAAGAGATCTCTCCATTGTTTTTTAAATGTAGGCACTTAATGCTAAGAACTTCCCTCTTAGCACCACCTTCATTGTGCTGCATAAGTTTGGGTCTGTGTGTGTTCATTTTCATTGAATTCTAGAAAGTCTTTTATTTTTTTCTTGACCTAGATTTCATTCAATAGAGAACTGTTTAGTTTCCATGAGTTTGTAAGCTTTCTGTTGTTCACTTGCTTTTGAAATTGAGCTTTAATTCATGGTGGTCTGATGGCATGTAGGGAGTAATTTCAATTTTCTTGTATCTATTGACACTTCAGTTTTAGAGAATGTTCCATGAGGTGCTGAGAAGGCAAATTCTTTTGTGTTTGGGTGAAATGTTGTATAGATATCTGTTAAGTCCATTTGATTTATAATGTCTGTTAGGTCCAGTAATTTTCTATTCAATTTTTGGCTGGATGATCTGTTCATTGGTGAGAGTGGGGTATTGAAGTCAACCACTAACAATGTGTGATGGTTAACCTGTGAATTAAGCTTTAGTAATGTTTCTCTTATAAAAGTGCATAGATGTTCAGTTCTTAACATATATGTTAAGAACTGAATCTTGATGGGTTTTTCCTTTGATGAATATAAAGTGTCCTTCTCTGTTTCTTTTGTTTAATGTTGGTTTGGTCTATTTTGTTAGATTTGAAAGTGGCTTCACCAGCTTTTTTCTTAGGTCCATTTGCTTGGAAAATCTTCTTATAACCCTTTATGAGGTAATGTCTGTCCTTGATGTTGAGGTACGTGCTTTTTATACAGCAGAAGGATGGATTCTGTTTTTGCATCTCTTTTGTTAGTATGTGTCTTTTTATTGGGGAATTGAGACCATTGATATTGAGAGATGTCTATAACCAGTGATTGTTAATTCCTGTTCGTTTTGTTGATGTTGCTGCTAGTATGTGTGTGTGCGTGTGCGCATGTGCGCATGTACGTGTGCGCATGTGAACACACACACACACACACACACACACACACACACACACACACATCACATGCTTCCCTTCTTTTGTTGTAGTTGATGTTAGATGATTATTTCCTGTATGTTCAAGGGTCTAGTGAACCTTGGATAGGAGTTCTTTTTCTAGTACTTTCATTAGAGCTGGATTTGTGGACAGATGATGTTTATATTTGAATATATCATGGAAAATCTTGTTTTTCCCATCTATGGTGGTTAAAATTTTTGCTCAATATAGTAGTCTAGGACGGCATCTGTTTTCTTTTAGAGTCTGCAGGATATCTTTCCAGGCCTTCTGGCTTCTGGAGTCTCCATTGAGAAGTTCGGTATAATTCTAATAGATTTTTCTTCTTTTGTTACTTGGCTTTTTTTTTCCTTGCAGCATTTAATATTCTTTCTTTGTGCTATATGTTTAGTGTTTTAGTTATTGTATGGCAAGGGAACTTTCTTCTCTGGTTCAATCTTTGGTATTCTGTAAGCTTCTTGTACCTCCATAGGCATCTCCTGTGGGTTCGGAAAATTTTCTTCTATATTTTGTTGAAAATATTTTTTGGGCTTTGAGCTGGGACTCTTCTCCTTCTTCTATTCCTATTATTCTTAGATTTAGTCTTTTCATAGTGTCCCAGATTTACTGGATGCTGCTGCTGCTGCTGCTGCTGATTTAGTCAAGAACTTTTTAGATTTAACATTTTCTTTGATGGATGAATCTATCTATTTCTTCTTTTATGTCTTCAATACCTGAGATTCTCTCTTTCATCTCTTGTATTCCATTGGTGAGCCTTGCCTCTAAATTTTTCATTGCCAGAACTCCCCCATTTTGTGTTTTCTTTATTGTTTCTATATCCATTTTCAGATCTTGAAGTTTCATTTGTTTTCTTCAACTGTTTGGCTTTTTCTTGGTTTTCTTTTAGGGATTTATTCATTTCCTCTTTAAGAGCTTCATAAAGTTGGTTTTAAGATTGTTTTCTTGTGCTTCAACTGTGTTGGAGTATTCAGTACTTGCCATAGTAGGATAGCTGGGCTCTGGTGGTAATTTATTGCTTTGGCTGTTTTGGACTGAGTTCTTAAGCTGGCACCTAGGCATCTGGGTTTGGGGTGACTATAGGCCTAGGTGCCAATTTCTGAGTTTGCGTATGCTGAATGTGTGTTTTGTTCCTTGGTCCTGTTTCTTATCTGGTCTTCTGGCTGGTGTGGTCTGTGGTTGAGCAGGGTTCTCCACTCGGGCTGGGGATTGGAGTTCTGGTAGCCTAGGTGGACTCTGATTGAGCAGGTTGTCTCTGCCTGAGTTGAGGGTTAGGACACGGCATCTGGAGGGGCTGTGGGATTGGGATAGGGTTAGGGGGAACTGAGAAAGTGAAGTGGGTCATGGGACGTGGCCTATCTGGACTTTTGGCAGCGGGTGTGGTCTCTGGTCAAACAAGGTGTCTCCACTGGAGTTGGGAGCCAGGACACAGTGAGGAGGAAGGAAACAGCAATTGGGGGTAGGGTGGGTGGACGTTGAGAGTGTGGGCGTGGTCCACGGGCAGGCAGCCTATTTGGAGTTCTGGCAGCTAGCATGGCTTCTGTTTGAGTTGGTATTTGGGTTTATGCTATTCTTTAATTCTTGGGGGGGGGCATTATTACCATAAGTGGCATAACTTAATTTTAATTGGATATATACACTTAGATTTATATGTATTATATATATATTATATATGTATTTTAAGTAAACATAAAATATTTTTATAGCATTTTCAATCATTCTTGATATTCTTTTTCTTTTTTTTATTCTTTAAAAAAATTATTTTCCAGGTCTCCCCTTCAGAAACCCCCTATTCCCTCCCCCTCCCCTGCCTCTATGAGGGTATTCACCCACCCACCCACCCACCCACCCACCCACCCACCCACTCCCATCTTCCCTCCCTGGCATTCCTCTATATTGGGGCATCGAACACCCTCAGGCCCCAGGACCTCTCCTCCCACTGATGTCCAACAAGGCCATCCTCTGCCAAATATGTGGCCAGTACCATGGGTCCCTCCATGTGTATTCTTTGGTTGGTGGTCCAGTCCCTGGGAGCTCCAGGGGTCTGGCCAGTTGACACTGTTGCTCCCTCCATGGGACTGCAAATAACCTCAGCTCCTTCAGTCCCTTCTCCAACTCCTCCATCTGGGACCCCATGCTCAGTCCAATGGTTGGCTGCGAGCATCTGCCTCTGTATTTGTCAGGCTCTGACTGAGACTCTCAAAAGACAGTCATATCAGGCTCCTGTCAGCAAGCAGTTCCCGGCATCCACAAGAACGTCTGGGTTTGGTGGCTGTATATGGGATGTATCCCCAGGTGGGGCAGTCTCTGGATGGCCTTTCCTTCAGTCTCTGCTCCACACTTTGTCCCCATATTTTCTCCTGTGAGTATTTTGTTCACCCTTCTAAGAAACACTGAAGCATCCACACTTTGGTCATCCACCTTAGACTTCATATGGTCTGTGAATTGGATCTTGGGTTTTCTGAACTTTTGGGCTAATATCCACTTATCAGTGAGTACATACTGTTTTTATTCTTTTGTGACTGAGTTACTCGCTCAGGATGATATTTTCAAGTTCCATCCATTTGCCTGTGAATTTCATGAAGTTATTGTTTTTAATAGCTGAGTAGTATTCCACTGTGTAAATGTACCACAGTTTCTGTATCCATTCCTCTGATGAGGGACATCTGGGTTGTTTCCAGCTTCTGGCTATTATAAATATGGCTCCTAAGAACAAAGTGGAGCATGTGTCTTTATTACATGTTGGAGCATCTTCTGGGTATATGCCCAGGAGTGGTATAGCTGGGTCCTCAGGTAGTATTATATCCATTTTTCTGAGGGTCTGCCAAACTGATTTCCAGAGTGGTTGTACCAGCTTGCAATCCCACCAACAGTGGAGGAGTGTTCCTCTTTCTCCACATCCTCGCCAGCATCTGCTGTCACCTGAGTTTTTGATCTTAGCTGTTCTGACTGCTGTGAGGTGGAATCTCAGACTTGTTTTGATTTGCATTTCCCTGATGACTAAGGATGTTGAATATTTTCTTAATCCATTCTAATTTGGTCTACCTCGATGTTTCCCTCCCTCTATCCTTCCCAGATAAATTTGAAGATTTTCAACCCAAATAGTACCATAAAGTCATATAGCAATGAAACTCTGAAGTTATGAAGAGAAACTAATTTAAAGTGTTAAAAGAAAGGTGTGTTTTTCCCTTTTTAATGTATTATTAGTCAGTTCATTCATTTACATCTCAAATGATATCTCACTTCTCAGTTGCCCCTCTGCCACCCCTATCCCTCATCTGCCTCCCCCCCCCCCCTTTGCCTGTATGAGAGTGCTCAATGATAAGTGTTGAAGCTGAAATCTGTGGTTCAGAGATGACTGTGGTAGTGAGGACATTCCTGAAAGGAAAAGGTACTTGACACAAAAATGCAGGTAACAGCCTTCAGTGTAGAGCCAACATGGGCAGAGGTCCAAAGCTGCTCATCTGAACACACAGCTGCTGAGTGAGAACACACTGCGGCTGTTTGGGAAGGTCATGCTCAGCCTTGTCTGTGTGAGGAGGGAGCTGTACCAGTGAGTCAATTACTTCTTGCCTGTAGCTGGAAATAAGACTGAAATCCTTATAAGGGAGGCTGAGAAGTAGGCCAGGCCAGCATAGTTGGGTTAGAATAACTCACTATCTGCCCAGCTACAGCATGAGGTGCTTATTAATAAACAAACAAACAAAAAAAGTCTGAGTCATGTTTTGGGAACAAGGGTGCGTATAGAAAAGCTTGCACTTTTACAATCAGGCCAAGGTCCCTGATAGGGCTACAAAAAATTAAATCAGGTCAGTTATGGGGGCCACAGCACAATTGAGGCTGTGACAATTTTGTTGAGATCAATCAGACCTTTTATATCTTTATCAGAAATAGAATATAATAACATTTGCCAGGATTAATACAGATGTAGTTGTCAAGATGCAGTGACCTTTGCAAGCTATACAGGGTACACAAGATTAATGTCTAAGACCAATTGCCCTGTCAAGCTTCCATGTTTCCTTGACTTCCAAGGTAACATACAGAGAAACACAAAGTGGTCTGAATGCTTCATTGCCTGAGGGAGGGCATCAGTTTCTCAGGAACTGGAAGGCACATTGTGCCCCAGGAGCCATGAACTTTAACCTGAAAAACCTATGATGCATGCCTTTCAAGGCAGCTAGGCCAGGCCAGCTCCATGGTTCCCTGCAATACTTCTCTCTTTTGCTCTGATTTTGCTCTTGGTATTCGGCTCTCCTTGGCAGGTATCCCATGAGTCTGGAACATCTAACTTTTTGGAGTCTCTTAACTGCAGTTAAGAGCAGCCCAAATGAAGCAGGCTTCACTTTCAAATTTTCACACACAGGCTCTTGGAGCCTCCATATAGAAAAATCTCCTGCCAAGTGCCTGGGCTCCCTTTAACCATGAAAGATTTCACAGCCCCTTACTCCTGTATCCTTCATGACTCTAAAACCAGAACGCCATGGACAACACTGTCATGTTTGAGTGCCATCTTAGAGTGCAGCAGAGGACCTGACTTTGCAGCATCTTTCCTTTTATTTGTGTCTCTTAGCAGTAGCAAATTCCTCAGGCCTTTCCTTTGTACAAGCTGAAGTTTAGCTGGGTGAGGTGTTGCCCTGAGGAGCCTCTTCCCCTCCCTTTATTACATTTCATACCAAGCCTCTCCTTATCTCTGTTAGCACAAGCCTTGTCTCCTAAATTTAAGGTACTTATTTTCACTTTAAACTGTACATTTTGTAATTATTTTTATCTTACATTATGCCAAGAATACACCACAATGTTATTTGATGCGAGTCTAGATAATTGCTACTACTATGCCTTAGGTTAAGCCCTTTTTTAGCAAGAGCTAGAATTTTCATATTTAAAACCATTTAAAATGGGAGAAAATAATGATAGTATAAAAAGTTGCTTCAAAATGCAGTTATTTTCTCATTTATGAGGATGGCAATGTTTGCTGGTACAGAAGAATAGCTCCCTAGAAGGGAGAGGAGTGCTTTCAAAAGTTGACAGAGCCAAGAAAGCTGACTGATAAATTGTATATTGCTGTTTTCTTACAAGCCCAGAGAATGAAAAGAACAGTATATTTTCTCTTGCATTTACACAAGACATATTTTTTCATCTGTGCTCAATTTAGAACTGAAGGGAAAAGAAAAAATGGATGCCAGCACTAACACCTACAGCCTCATTCAGCAGGGATGCCAGCAGATCAATTGTTAAAAACTAAACAAGTATTGTTAGAGAGTATTGCTTCTCTTCAAAAGAATTTTTATAGGAACATAGGCCAGTCAGCCTAACAACAAACCACCAACACCAGGGCCAACAGTGCTTGAGCTCTCAGTGTTAAGGCTTGGTCTGTTGCTATGTA
The DNA here is from genome assembly GCA_028551405.1 of Uromys caudimaculatus. Lineage (NCBI taxonomy): Eukaryota > Metazoa > Chordata > Mammalia > Rodentia > Muridae > Uromys > Uromys caudimaculatus. Next base: position 7,188 of record JAPYYD010003558.1, on the reverse strand, counting down.
TTGTAATGTTGAATCCAGGCCCCCAAGACTTGGTTGCCCCAGAAAGAAGAGCGTCCACTTGGAGACTGAAATGCCATTATATGATCTTTTCTCCCGAGTTATTTATGATTTGTGAATAAAGATATGAGAGCCAATAGTTGGGCAGAAGAGACATAGGTGGGGTTTAGGGTTACTGGGCTTGGGGTCGGAGGAGAACCAGGAAGTTTGGGGGGGGGGGGGTAGAAGGTGGAGAGAGGTGAAAGCTGCCATGGGTTAGGAGAGTCATAAAATAATGGCCATGTGCTTTGGCTAACTGGAATTAAGAGCAGCCCAAATAAAACATGGCAAGTTATAAAATGGGATTATTGGCTGGGAAATAGACATAATAGCATAGAGGAAAGATATTTGCCCAGGTCCTATGCTGATTGAGGCTTATTATAAATATAAAGGTTGTGTGTGTCTTTTATCCAGGAACTAAATGGTCAAAGGCAAGGTAGAAACCTGGAATTGAGATTATATAATTTCTCAGTTCTTAGAATTATCACTAAATTTTTACAACCAATAGTTAAAGTAGTATAAATTTTAATGGCAGTGTATGGTTTTTGATTTGTGGTATTCATCATTCATTATGTTTTAAATATCACAAAGAATTGCATGTATTTTCTCACAAATGGCTGTGCAAGTGTATCCCTTCTAGACTTAGACACAGTAGGGAGACTAGACAGCAGCAGAGGCCTAAGGTGACAGTATCACATGTGGCACTTGACATTTTCGAACTTAACTTTACAATTATAATTCTAATGTTTAATTTTATATCTATAGATATGTGGTTGATTAAAACACTACTAAAATAACAAGTCCAGACATAAAACTTTACCAGGTTTCTGATAATCCAAATGTTTCTTTCAGGAATTGAATTATCCTGGAGTTTGTATTTGTTAATACTCTGATTTCAATCTATCGTGATTCTCTGGAGCAGCAAATGGCTTTGGAATTCCTTAATTTTGTAGCCTCTGGGATTGATGAGATATTAGTCAATAACTACTCAGTCAAGAGTTGGGGGCCTCTGAAATCTTCCCCCCTCCACTCTACAGTGTTGACTGGCCTGATCTTGTAACGAACATATATAGATAGAAAACCACAGATTCTGTGAGTCCATGAGTACAGTGGTCCTGTCATAACCAGACGACAGTGTTTCTCTCTGCCCCTTCCTGGCCCGTGGTTCTTGTAGTCTTCCTATTTGCTCCATCTTCCTCCATGTCCACTGAGACTAAGAGGGAGAGGGTGTCACATATATGACTCATTTGTGGCTGACCATCCACAGAGTTATTCTCTACACTTTGACTATTGTGCATGTCTGCATTAACCACCATCCACAGTACAAAGAAACTTCTCTGATGTTTGAGAGCTTCAGTAATCTATGGGTATAAAGATATGAATTACATGACAATCCGATAGTATGTCCATTTAGCAACATAATAATAATAGGTTCGGCTCTAGGACTTATGAGTTTCTCAGTTTTGGTTTTTGGCTTTATAGTATCAGGCATTATTTTCCTCCTGTGGAGTGGGCCTAGACCTTAAATTGAATTAGAAAGTGCTTGTCAATCTCAATAACAATTGTGCCACAATTGTACTCATTGGCATATATCTTGATAGAATGGAAATTGTTATTAGCTCACAGGGTTCACAGCTGTATAAAACTATTGATGACTCTTCTCCCCCAGTATTCTGTATAGCATCTTTAAGTACTGTGAAAATTAGCCAGTAGGGAGGTGGTTTCTTGGTCATCACCAACTTGATTTCTGTATGTTCTATGTCTAAAAGCTGTAGTTTCTTTGGCAATATGGCCTCACCATCAGTTTTGTTGTGCAACCAGTAGCTATGGAACCAGTACCAGTGAACCTTGACAACGCCATAAATGTGAATATAGATGTATTTTTGAAACAACTTTTAATACCATCATTAATTTCTCCAATTTTACCTGGTTTTAAATATGAAGATTCTAAATCTTCTTTTAAAAAAAAGGAACTTAACCTAAGGCAATGGCTATCATCCAGACTCCCATCAAATAACATTGTGGAGAATTCATGGCATAATTTTTTTTTTTTTTGTAAGAATGATCCACTGGGAAGCATTAGAAAAATAATATTTGTACTAAACTTAACTTTAGAAATGTAACACTAAAATCAGGTAGGTACAGCAAAAAAGGATTTTCCTGTGAACACTTTGATTTATGAAAATGTTGTAGGCTTTCTAATGTATATGGAGCAGAGTTATTTTTCCTCTCAGTGGATAAGATACAAGCAGCAAGGTACCTTTACCATAGTAGGAAGTCATGATACACAAGGATTCTTTAAATAATTATCACACTACTTACATGATCAGATCAACTTTGATGTGTTTTGGAAATTTAAATTGTTAGGATTTGAGAATTGCTGAAGAATGATACCCCAAACTCAAATACTATGTAAAAGCGAGCAGTGTTTATTGAACAAATTCCTACATACTGGGACCTAATTCCATTGGGATTGAAGGACCTGGACTGAATTAAAAAATTCAGTTTTTAAAGTCAAAAAGAGGAACATTAGGGAGGAGTAATTGATTGGTGGTTTCTATCTTCATTCAGAGGAGGGGTAGCTCTTGACCTCTTGGCCTCAAGTTTGGCTAACTATACTCTTACAAGCTGGGGAGGGATCCCTTTTACATAAGACTGCAGTTGTTCCAGTAGCTGAAGTGCCCAGTTCTGGGAAGTAGAAACTCAGGCCTGGTCTCCTGAACTGCTAGTTTGCAGCCTGTCATGGAGCCAGTCTGTCTCAGGCCAATCCATTCCTTTTAAAATGTATACAGAGAACACAAGTGATGTCATTAGAGATTTAAGATTTCAGTTTGCATTAATTTGTTCATTTGTTTTCAGAGTAAAGAGGTTACCCTGGGCTGCATTTCTTTAACTTTACTTTCCAGGAAGATTTAAAGTTAAAATTGGATATAAACATTCTTATACCTTTCACATCCTTCCACCTCCCCCTCCCCCCCGATATAAAAGTGAGCAAGACAGTATGGTGTTAAATATACCTTGAGGATAATTCCGTATTTTTTCTATTTCATTCTCAGGTAAGAGACTACAAACTAAAGTAACTGTTACTAACAGCACCATAGTTATACTTTGCCCCTAGAAGTCACATGACTAGCAGGAAAACAGACCCGATAAACAGTCACACTTAACAGCAGAGGCACCCTATCCATCTCAGTGAATAACAGGTTTTGAGGCAACACACTAAATATACATTAAGTTTTTCTTCCATTAGAAAACTTTTTTCGAAAACAGACTTTGTTCCCTTTTGCAATGTGCTCACATTGAATAAATCTTCTCTTTCTGCTTTCCATTTTTAATTTGTCTTTTTAAAATTGGCATATTGAGGTGAAGGTGGTCAGGTGGCTGCACTTGACTTGGGGCACAGGTTGTGGCTCAAAATTTGATAACAAAATGGAGACCATGAATAACAAAGACACAGTTTGGGGTGGGAAGAGTCTGCCATTCAAAGTGAGCTGACTCCAGATGGAGAGGGAAGATTGAAATTTTCAGCAACTTCAAAAGCCATTTTACTCCAGGAACATTTTTCTATTGAATGACATGGAATTATCCAGGTTCCCTGGTAGGAAGACAGTGAGAGGGACCATGATTAGGTGGCCAGATTCTTCCTCACCCTCCTTGCCGAAGACAAAAGTCTGGCAGTTTAAAACAAAGGCCTTGTGGGCTTTTCCTTCTGTCAGTAGAGGCCTTGCTGAAGGGCTGTCTCAATAAGTTCAAGGTGAGATCAGAACAGGATTGTAAAACAGTTGGGCTACATTTGTGCCAGTGGCTGAGTAATGCCATGCCCCACCTTTGCAGAGAGTCTTTTTCTCTTTTTGGGTATGAGTGTTTCTTTAACTATAATAAAAGCCTTTACCTACTGGTTGATTCTGTCTGCTGTGTTCAAGAATTTCCTGGCTTAAGATTTTTTTCCTGCATTTTCATCCTTTAACTGGAAGGAAAAAACAAACAAACAAACTCAATCGAGACTCAGATGGTAACACTATCTTGCTACTTCAGCTGGTATCATGTGCTTATTGCCTTTAGTTGATGAAACAGAAAAATAAATTGAGACATTCTCTTAGTTACTGTTCTATGGCTGAGGCAACTTATAGAAGACAGCATTTGGGGGATTGTTTACATTTTCAGAGTTAGTCAATAATTATCATGGTGGCTGGGAGAAGGGGCATGGGGACAAACATGGTGTTATGGCAGCAGCTAAGAGTTTACATCCTATCTCTGGTTGAGAGAAAAATAAGATTACAGAATTAAGGATTGATGACTTAATTGTGTGTCAAGTCTTTTCCCTGGGAGACACAACACACATGTCAACTCATGACACATGGAGAACCCACAGCAGACCAAAGTACAGATACCACCAAATCCAACTTTGTCAATCACAAGGCTTATTGGGGTTACTTTGCAGAGCATAGGTAAGCATTATTTACAGGTACAAAAATGAATCAAAGATAGCTACACCACCAAAGCCCACCCTGGCACAGGGGACAGTTCACAAAATCTGAGAACCTCGAGCATGATGCATAGCCTACAGGCAGCTTAACAGGTTGGAGAGTGTCCTTTCCAAGTGACTCAGTTGGTCTAAACCTCTTCCAGTAACTAAGAAGGTTTCTGGCTAAACACATTTAAAATTAAAAAGATTAGCCTCAGGATTTACTTATACAGAGACACTTTTGAAGCAATAATATGTTAATCTGCTCTAAACAGTGGGCATGTGTGGGCTACACACATACACACACACACACACACACACACACACACACACACACACACACACACACACACACACACACCCTTATTTTTAATATTCCCTAAGTAGCTCAATGGCTAGGCCACTCCTAAACTTCCACGTTGCTAACACCGCCCCTCTGATACTCCTGAACTGTTACTTACTAAAATCTATATTCAATCTTTGCTATCCCAGATGCAAACAGGGGAAGGGTCCTTGCGGCCTCTCTTCCCTGGCATTTACATGGCTGTATAATTTCTCTCCCACAATTCCCAAGCCTTATTTTCCTTCTAATGGTGATTGAAAATCCTCCTTCTTCCCAGGGTTACCTTGCCCAGGGTCTCTGTCTCCCTGCTCCACCGCTGGCCACCAGCAACTTTATTGGCCAATCAAAGCCAACCTGGGGGAGGAACCCTCAGTATCTAATAGGCAGATGTGTGGGTTTCTGTGTAATTTCGGGAGCCGAATTAACACAAATAGCATTAGAACCAATCCACAACATACCTTTGTCTTCGTTCATTTAAAATAGGCATATGTTAACAATTTTGAGATGGGCTAATTTTGGAAATACTTGCTGAGAGTTAATGTACTGCACTGTAAATGATGTATTTTTTTTTTAATTTTTAAAATTTATTTTAATTTTTTTGATACATTATTTACATTTCTTATGTTTCCCCTTTCCAGGTCTCCACTTTGGAAACCTCCTATCCCCTCTCCCTTCCCCGCCTCTGTGAGGGTATTCCCCTACCCACCCACTCCCATCTTCCCACCTTGACATTCCCATTTCCTGGGGCCTCTAACACCCTCAGACCCAGGAGCCTCTCCTCCCCGTGATGGCCAACTAGGCCCTACTCTGCCACATATGCGGTCTGAGACATGGGTCCCTCAATGTCTATACTTTGGTTGGTAGTCAAGCCTCCAGGAGCACAGGAGGGGGGTCAGGACAGTTGACACTGCTGCTCCCTCCATGGGGCTGCAAACTCCCTCAGATCCTTCAGTCTCTTCTCCAACTCCTCCATCTGGGACCTCACTCTCAGTCCAGCGGTTACTGTAAAGTGAAACTTGGGCATTCCGCACCTTTGGGCTAATAATCCACTTATCAGTGAGTACATGCCATGTTCGTTCTTTTGTGACTGAGTTACCTCGCTCAGGATGATATTTTCAAGTTCCATCCATTTGCCTGCAAATTTCATTAAGTCATTGTTTTTAATAGCTGAGTAGTACTCCATTGTGTAAAGTACCACATTTTCTGTATCCATTCCTCTGATGAGGGACATCTGGGTTGTTTCCAGCTTCTGGCTATTATAAATATGGCTGCTATGAACATAGTGGAGCATGTGTCTTTATTACATGTTGGAGCATCTTCTGGGTATATACCCAGGAGTGGTATAGCTGGGTCCTCAGGTAGTATTATGTCCATGTTTCTGAGAGTTTGCCAAACTGATTTCCAGAGTGGTTGTACCAGCTTGCAATCCCACCAACAGTGGAGAAGTGTTCCTCTTTCTCCACATCCTCGCCAGCATCTGCTGTCACCTGAGTTTTTGATCTTAGCCATTCTGACTGGTGTGAGGTAGAATCTCAGACCTGTTTTGATTTGCATTTCCCTGATGACTAAGGGTGTTGAGCATTTCTTTAGGTGCTTCTCAGCCCTGTGAATTCCCTCAGTTGAGAATTCTCTGTTTAGCTCTATTGCCCATTTTTTGATATGGTTATTTGGTTTCCTAGAGTCTAACTTATTGAGTTCTTCGTATATATTGGATATTAGCCTTCTATCGGATGGAGGATTGGTAAAGATCTTTTCCCAATCTGTTGGCTGCTATTTTGTCCTATTGACAAGTGTCCTTTGCCTTACAGAAGCTTTGCAATTTCATGAGGTCCCATTTGTCGATTCTTGATCTTAGAGCATAGGCCATTGGTGTTCTGTTCAGGAACTTTTTCCCTGTACCCAGGTGTTTGAGACTTTCCCACACTTTCTCTTCTATTAGATTCAATGTATCTGGTTTTATGTGGAGGTCCTTGATCCACTTGGACTTGAGCTTTGTACAGGGAGATAGGAATGGATCAATTCTCATTCTTTTACATGTAGACAGCCAGTTGAACCAGCACCATTTGTTGAGAATGCTGTCTTTTTTCCACTGGATGGTTTTAGCTCCTATGTGGAAAATCAAGTGACTGTAGGTGTGTGGGTTCATTTCTGGGTCTTCAATTCTATTCCATTGATCTACCTGCCTGTCACTGTGTCAATACCATGCAGTTTTTATCACTACTGCTCTGTAGTACAGCTTGAGGTCAGGGATGCTGATTCCCCCAGAAGTTCTTTTGTTGTTGAGAATAGCTTTTGCTATCCTGGGTTTTTTGTTGTTCCAAATGAATTTGAGAATTGCTCTTTC
>JAPYYD010003557.1:0-14009 GCA_028551405.1 Uromys caudimaculatus | reverse complement strand
TACAGAAGCTTTGCAGTTTCATGAGGTCCCATTTGTCTATTCTTGATCTTAGAGCATAAGCCCTTGGTGTTCTGTTCAGGAACTTGTCCCCCGTACCCAGGTGATCGAGAGTTTTCCCCACTTTCTCTTCTATTAGATTTTAGTCCATTTTTAATAGCCTCTTACTATCTACCTCTCTATCTGACTTGATATCTTTTAACTTTTATAAAGTCTTCCTAAGCTTGACATATTTAACTACCATCAGAGCTAAAGCTAAGATTTTGACAAGGGCAATACCTAAATCCTATAGATTTTCACACACTGCTCTACTCTCCTGTCAGATTACCCTCCTGAATTTTAGAAGCACATGTATTCATGACTACTCTTCCTCCATGACTGTAAATTTCATATAACCTTTTCATGATTAAACATGTCATTCATGGTAACTTGAATCTGTGTTCTCAGGGCATGGTAGTTCATCTATGGCTCAGGATAAATTATTTTATCATTTTGTTAAATTAGAGTTGTTATTTTAAAGCCAACATAGGTATGTATGTATGTATGTATGTATGTATGTATGTATGTATGTATGTATATATGTATGTATATGTTTCTGAGTAAGGAAGGTGGCACAGCATGCTCAAAAGAAAGTTCAGACGTTCTTAGATACTTCAAGAATAGAACTTTATACCAACTTCAGACACATTTTAGTAGGATAAACCGTTAAATTGAGTTGTTGAATTTAAATAGGGGCACAGGTTGTACCTGGAATTAAGTGGATTGATATGATAGAGTCTTGTGACTCTGTGGAAGTTCATACAATGATTTTCAAAGATAAAGAGAGATTAAAATTATGTGTACATATGTGTCTCTGCACAGGTGTGTGCACTTGAGCTCATACAAGTGAGAAAGCAGCACTGGGTCTCCTGGAGTACAGTCCTGGTCAGTTGTGAACTGCTCCACAGAGGTTTTAGAAACAAGATTTGGGTCTTTTGTAAGAGCAACACATGCTCTTAACCACTGAGCCATCTCTCCAGCCCTGCTCAAGATGGTTTTGTTTTTTGTTTTTTTTTGGTTCGGAGAAATATCCCAATCCCATGAAAATGCATTACTTTTCAGAAGAGAAATAAAAGCAATTAATAGCCAACGAGGCAGAAGTAAAAATAATTTAGAATGAAGAAGCAGATATGCTCCCAAGAACAATTTAAACCACTTCTCTAATTTGGTGTCTGTCTTTGGCTTCCAATCTGAATTCTTAAGTAGCCTTGCAAGACTTGGCACATGAGACCAACTTGTGTTCTAATAAAAGTTTCTTTTGCTAATACTTTCAATAAGCGGCTAGTCCTGGTGGGGGAGGGCCAGATGTGTATAGAATCTTGGGTTCTGTAGGAAGAATAGAAGAGAAAGAGATATATGACTCTCTTGAATATACTTTGAGAATATACTTTTTAAAAAACATGAAAACCTGTAACCATAGATTGAAAAGTCTGGGACTACCACAGAATCTCTGTTCTTTCTCTCTCTCTCTCTTTTTAAAAATGATATACAGTTTGGTGTGTATATAGATATGTGTATATGTGCAGGTACATATACCAGCTGTATATGCAGAGGCCGGAAGAGGGCAATGTTCTCTTCTATTACTCTGCCTCTTCCTTTGTGGCAGGCTCTCTCTCTGAATGTGAGGCTCATGTTTTCTCAACTAGAGTGGAAGTCAGCAGGCCACAGTGATATTCCTGTCTCTGCCTTGTTTGGAACTGGATTTACAGTTATGTGCTAGACTGTGGGTGTTGGTGTCTGAACTCTGTTCCTCATAATTTATAGCAAATACTCTTTTTAAAAGAATTTTTATTTTTTTGATACTTTATTTACATTTCAAATGTTTCCCCCTTTCCAGGTCTCCACTTTGGAAACCCCCGATCCCTTCCCCCCTCCCCTGCCTCTATGAGGGTATTCCACCTCCCACCCACTCGCCCACCCACTCCCATCTTCCCACCTTGACATTCCCCTTTACTGGGGTCTCTAACACCCTCAGGCCCAAGGGCCTCTCCTCTCCCTGATGGCCAACAAGGCCCTTCTCTGCCACATATGTGGTCTGAACCATGGGCCCCTCGATGTGTATTCTTTGGTTGGTGGTCCAGTCTCCAGGAGCACTGGGTATGTGTGTGTGTGTGTTAGGCCAGTTGACACTGTTGCTCCCTCCATGGGGCTGCAAACTCCCTCAGCTCCTTCAGTCCCTTCTCCAACTCCTCCATCTGGGACCTCACTCTCAGTCCAATGGTTACTGTGAAGTGAACCTTGGGTATTCCGAGCTTTTGGGCTAATATCCACTTATCAGTGAGTACATACCATGTTCCTTCTTTTGTGACTGAGTTACTTCACTCAGGATGATATTTTCAAGTTCCATCCATTTGCCTAGCAAGAACTCTTAATCACTGAAGCATCTCTCAAGCCCTAGAATTTCTTTAGTCAAACTAACTTTAATATTACTATGAGCACACATCTCATACAAAACCAAAATTTTCAGTGTGGATCTCATAAGAAATCATAGGGGGAAAATCGCCACCCAAACAGACACATATAGTGCAGTGGTGATGGCTGTAATAGTGGCTGCTTCTTTGGGAGGTGTCCATTGCAACATTACTTCCCCTGCCTTTGTCAGGAACCCTAATTCCTAAAGAAAATAGTATGCTATGGGTTCCATTTTTAAAAGATTTATAGAATATAATAGCCTCAGAATGTGTAAGCCTTCAGTTCCACGCATCTACTAACATAAAGTATATAAATACTTCAAAGAGGTTTAGCTTGCAGAAATGTCATATGTTTGTTTAAAGCAGCAGTTCTCAATCTATGGGTTGCTACCCCTTTGTGGGATTGAAAGTTCCTTTCAAATGGGTCACATATCAGATAATATGCATTTCATAGATTTATATTATGATTCATAAAAGTATCAAAATTACAGTTTCGAAGTAGCAACAAAAATAATTATTTGGTCACTATGTAATTGGGGAGTCACCATAACATGAGGAACTATGATAAAGGGTTGCAGCATTAGAAAGGTTGAGAACCATTGGCTTAAAGAGTTGCTGGAAATAGCCCCAGGAGGTCACAGTCACTTGTATTGTTTAAGTGGGGCAGAGGAATAGCTAGATGAGCATCCTAGCCAGCATGTGGTCCTCCTGGCTAGAGTCTTTCTTACATTGCCTTTTCTACCAAAACCTTTTGTGAATCTGAATCTTAGTTTCCTAGGATTTTTTTTTTTTTTTAAACCGATTTGTGGAGGGGAGCAATAGCTCTCTCTCATTTTCCTCAGGAGATAGCCTTTGAGCAAACCAGTCTTACATACCACCGAGACAGGAATCTTAAGGTTGGGGCCCATGGTGAATCATTGGCTAGTCATGCAGCACACGTGACCAATCCTTTGACTGGATGAATAACTAATGGTCACTGTCTTAGTTAGGGTTTTACTGCTGTGAACAGACACCATGACCAAGGCAACTCTTATAAGGACAGCATTTCACTGGGGCTGACTTACAGGTTCAGAGGTTCAGTCCATTATCATCAAGGTGGGAACATGGCAGCATCCAGGAAGGCATGGTTCAGGAGGAGCTGAGAGTTCTACATCTTCATCTGAAGGCTGCTAGCAGAATACTCGATTCCAGGCAGCTAGGATGAGGGTCTTAAAGCTCACACCTACAATGCCACACCCACTCCAACAAGGCCACACCTACTGGAACAGGGCCACACCTTCTAATACTGCCACTCCCTGGGCCGAGCATATACAACCATCACAGTCTCCTCTGTAGGTTTATAATTTTCAAAACCTACTTTAATTAGGATTCTTTAATGCTTCAGCTTCCCTTCTAAAATGACCCTTCCTGATGAAGAGTATCTTCCTCCCAGTCTAGTGTCTCCATGTTTAAGGCATTCTATACAAAATCCCACTATATTTTTAAAAATCACAATTCTTATTTCACTTTAACAGTTTAGAAAGTAGGTTTATTGAAAGTTAACTAGTGCAAGTTCATGGCAATCATAAAATTTTGTACCAACGTTCACAGCTATGAAGACTGGAGTTAAAGATTTTATGAAGCACACATTAGGAGAGTAGAAGTAGCCACATCTGTTCTGGAGGCTGAAAGGGGTCAGGTGAGCTGCATTAGGCATAAAATATAATCTAATAATTTATTAAAAATCAAACTCGATCTGACAAACAAACCTGTGCTGACCATCTACTCTGTTTACTAACGTGATAACTGCATGAATTCAAGAGACTCAAGGGACAAGCCTTCCCCTTCTCCAAGGAGCTTTTGGTGTGAAATGATTCAGTGCCTTGTCTTATTCAAAGTGAGACTGGCAGGAGACTTTCTTTTTAACAGAAACAGCTTTGAAAAAAAAAAAAAAGCAGTCTTTGTGGAAGCCTACTGTGTAGGAAAACAAATGAAAGCTGCATAAAAGGCAGGAAGCAGCTGACAGGACCAGGTCAGGAGCCCCTGAGAAGAGGTGGGCACTCTCTGCAAAGGATGTTTAAAAGCTTGATTCATTAAGGTGTTTTCAAACTATGACCGCTGGTGAGAGCTCTTCTGCAGCTTAGACACTTCCCTTGATGCTAAGTGCGTTCTTAGGCAAATCACCTTGTTTTGCCCACTTTACAGAGCACTATGCATGCATGCGTATGTGAGAGAGGGCAAGGAGAGAATGAACACACAGGGTACATTCTGGACAGCTGGACAGCATTCTGTCATTTGGGGAAATAAGAGGTCAGCTTCATAGAGTAATGCCCCACTGGGGAAGGAGTTTCCATATACAGGTAGGGAAGAGCAAACTTTTTCTGTGAGTGATTGGAAAGTGAATGGTTTAGGCTATTGTTGGCTAGATTAATGACAATTAAATGCAAACTATAGTGATTGGAGAGGAGGAAACCTCCATAAGATCAGGCTGTGGACCAGCCGGTAGAGCAGTTTCTTAACTAGTAATTCATAGGGAAAGGTAAAGCCCATTATGTGTAGTGCCATCTCTAGGCTGGTGGTCTTGGGTTCTATAAGCAGGCAGGCCGAGTAAGCCATGGGTTGCAAGCCAGTAGGCAACATCCCCAGCCCCTGTGCATCAGCTCTTGCCTCCAGGTTTCTGCCCTGTTTGAGTTCCTGTCCTGACTTCTTTCAATGACGGACTACAGTGTGAAAATGTAAAAACAATAAACATTTTCATCCCCTATTTGCTTTTTGGTCATGGCGTTTTGTTGCAGCAATAGAAACCCTATCTAAGACAGGCTACTAATACATATGACTACAGGGTTGTTTTCACCAAATGAGGGAGGAGTAGAGACAGAAATCAATCACCAGTTGTCTCTGATTTAACCAATCATGTTTAGATAATTAAATTTTAACACAAACTTTTGGACAAGATTCAGAGGGTTTCCAGGTGAGTGTGCTGGGTGGGGAGGTCTACCCAGAGAGGCCACAGAAGCTCCGTGGTCCCCATTTTCCACCCCACTATGCTCTCCTCTCCCTTATGCAGGTTTTCTATTTGGTTGTCTCTATACGTACACTTCGAAATAAATGAGGACCCATATAGGATTTTTCCTGAGTTCTGGAAAACTGTTTAGTGAATGAATTATCAAACCTGTGGAGGGACCATAGGGACCCCTGAGCAGAAGTGTGTAGGTGGCCTGGACATTCCCATTGTGATTGGAATCTAGAGCTGGCCCCACTATTGCTATTCATTTGGTGTCTCTGAGTGTTAGGCCACTCTCATTGAGTACCTCTGCCATCACAGTGGGAGCCCGCCATGTTCCCTGTGGAGGGAAGAGGAAAGGTGGGAATTACAGAGATGCCTTTTCCTGCCTAAATCTAGAGATTGCATGTCATTTGTCACTCCAACTTGATCACAATTAGCCTTGCTGCCTTGCCTGTAACAAGGACTAGCGGAGATGAGCACTGTGCACCGAGGAACAGAAGTGTGAACTTATTAATGACTCTTGCTTTTGCCTTCTTCCCAGCAGGCTGTGCTGCTATGGCTACAAGACTGAGAACAGCTCCAAATTTGGAGCAAGCTAAGGAGTAGGGACTGTTAGGTATCAGTGATAGGATTTTACACAAAATAAAAACCTTGGGTACGTCCCTGAGACCCCAAGTTCATGTGGGTCCTGCTGTGCAACAGAATCCTTTAATTCCCAGATCCCACTGATGAATCTCCATCAGTTTTTCCTGGACATTTTTTCACCATCTGCTTTAGCAGGCAAGTTTACCATGCATACTTTCCTTATGCCAGTGAGAAAGCTCACTATGTGGGGATCGGCCCAAAGAGTAATTCTGATCTCATTTGTGTCCCTCTGAGGCACCGAAGGATGCTCAACCACATAGTCTATAGCAATTCTTGGGGCAGTGTCCCGTGTTCCTCTTCTTTGAGAAATCCCAGGAGGCTCTCAGTGCTTATACTGGAGAACTCTCCATCTACTTTCTTGTCTCCATTATTTGAGTTTTGGACTGCCCCTCTCCCCCAGCCCATTCCCTGAGCACCACTGCATGGGACACAATCCCCGGCTTCATGCGCTCCCACTCTATTGAATTCTAGATGATCTGACAGCTTTGAGTTTTTTTTTTTTTTTTTTAAAGAGACAAATCTTTGTGTGTCTGCATGTATGCTCTATGTGTATGTGTGTGTTCACATATATGTATGCAACATGGTACATGTGCAGAGGTCAGGGAACAATTTCAGGTGCTGGTTCTCCCTTCTGACTTGTGTGAGAGTGGCTTTTGTTCATTGCAGCTAATGACCCTCTTTGTGACTTGCTCCTCAGTAAAAGGTAGAGGAAACCAGGATGTGCGTAGGTGTCAAGTGCCTATGGATAGCAGTTTACTTGAGAAGGTATGCATAACACATTAGGGCTTAGATTGTCTCACTCTTACTGGTTGTCCCCATCCTGTCTTCAACTTGAATTTGGAATTTTGCAAGCCCTCACCTAGAATGTGGACTCAGGCCTTGGCTTACTATCCAGAAGATTACCTTATCCATAGGGGTTATAACCACATTCTCAAGAGGCTACCACTGTGGCAAAGGAGCCTAGAGAAATGTGCCAAACGTGTGTGAAGGTGGAGGACATGGCATGGTTAGGTACATTAGAAGAAGTTTGGGTTAAGTGAAATGGAGTGATCTTTCTGTAGCATACCCTGGAACAGGAAATAGAGGAGAAATGCCAAGTGTCCATATGGAAAACAATGTTCACCCCTGTTGGGTATGGGACTGAGAGGTAGAGTTTGCCCAGCATGTGTCACATACACACACACACACACACACACACACACACACACACACCCACACCACACCCCAATACAAGCATGCACATACGTGAGCACTTGCATGCATTCACAAAACAGGTTTCAACATTTGCCTGACAGCTTATGACATTTTCTTTTACAGGTTCTAGAAGAATGGTTCCTAGTTTGGAAAATGCTGATCTTGTAAATATTAAGCAACCACAAAATAATTGTTTAAAGAAATACCCGATTCTATTTTAGCAGGCTTTAGAAAAATGTTTTCTCTCTTCTATTGATTCATTTTCTTGTCACTATGTCCAAATGCCTGACAAGAAGTACCTTAAGGAGGAAGGGTTTATTTGGCTTCTAATTTGAAGAAAGTTAGTCCATTGTGGCAGGGAACACATGGTCAAACTGCATCTCATGGAAAGGAAGGAGCAGATGGGACATGGAGCCAGCTTGTAAAATTTGAAAGTTCAATCATAGCGAGCCACTTTCTGTAGCAAAGCTTACCTTCCAAAGGTTCTGCAACTTTCCCAGATAGCATTACCAATGTGTGTTCAAACATATGAGCCTATGGTGACTATTCACATTCAGACCACAATATCCTGAAAGTAATTAATAACCTTTGTATAGGAGGTCAAACCAAGCTTTTCCACACTCATGAGCCAATGAAGTGATTAGTTCATGTTAAATTTTGTTTTTGAACTGTTACTATATCTTCCTGGTTGAAAATAAAAAGGGGTTGGAAACATAGCTCAGTCAGTAAAATGCTTACCTTGCAAGCATGAGGGACAAAGTTTGATTCACAGAACTTATGTCAAAAAAAAAAAATCTAAGTGTAGTGACAGAAGTTTATAATCCCAGCATCGGGAAGGCAGAGACAGGGTAACACGGGATTGCTGGCCAGCTGGCCTAGTGGAATCAGCAAATTCCAGGTCATAAAACAAGCAGCACAGTGCCTAAGGAATGCCAACTAAAGTTATTCTCAGTCACATATAGCCAAATACCTACACACACACACACACACACACACACACACACACACACACACACACACACACACACAGAGAGAGAGAGAGAGAGAGAGAGAGAGAGATCACATACACATACACTTAAAGGAAAAAAAACTATGTGCATATTGAATAAAATGTTTTTCTCATCTCTTTGCCCTGCATGTATTCAGATCTCATTTTCTTCCAGATTCCCTGTAGCTACTGTTACAATGCTCAGTTTCCATATAGACCTTATTTACATTTTTGCAAGAAATTCAACATATCATCTCAACCTCTAATTTCTTTTAACAGATAAGAAGTATCTTACAGTGTTTTTTCAATGAGCTTGATTGAGGTATAATTTACACAAAATAAAGTATACCTTTTACTAGAGTGCAAATCAGTGAATTTTTAACAGGTAATCATGGCCACACCCATCAAGTGGTCCCTTGCTCAAACTGTGGACCAACTTCTCGCTCCACCCCCAGCACCAGGGGTTGGTTTGTTTTTCAGTTCTGCCTTTTCTGCATTGCTGTACACACGGAGCACATGAGTTGTCTATTCGGCCTTGCTGCTTTGACTTGCCATAGTGCTTCTAAGATGTATGCGTAAGTAGTTCATTTGTTTTCCTTGTTTTGCATTTTGCTTCTTTGGAGGAAAGCCTTTTCTTCTATCTATTGAAGTCCATGTGGACAAGGATATGTGCATTGATTGACAGACAGATTAACAGAAGAAAACATTTACTCTGCTTGTATGAGAGAACACTTTATAAGAAATGGCTCTATCAGGAGTGGCACATAAGGCTTAGTATTGGCTTAATAAGGTGCGGGAGTAGGACTTTCAAGCCAGGAGGTGGAAGGTTCTAACTAGGTTTGTTTATATAATTCCTTAGGATGTCTTAATGGCAGAAGTCAGCTTTATTCCTCAAAGCTTCTGCTGTAACAAGACACCATAGGTGGTGTATCCTTTAGATAACAGACATTTATTTCTCAAAATTTTAGGGCCTGGAGAGCCCAAGATCAAGGCAATGGCAGGTTTGATGATTGGTTGAGAGTCTCTTCTGGTCTTGTACCCTCTGTCTGTGTTGTCCTGTGGCAGGAGGAGAGAGAAGTTCTCTAGACTTCTTGTAAAATGGCTGAGACCTGGGGAGAGAGGGTTTAGTTGGTGATGTGAGACCAGAGACCAGAGTTCAATCCATGGCCAGAGTTGGCCATGGTGGCATTTGCTTATAATCCCAATGCTAGGAAGATAAAAATTGGCAAATCATTGATTCTGCCTATTATATGTAAAATAGGTAGCTCCCTGACTAGCCAGTCTAGCCATTTGGTGAAGTCTAGGTCACAGAGAAACCTTGTCTCAAATATGCCATGTGGACAGTGTTCCCAAGGGGATTAACAACTTAGTTTAACATCATGTACACAAGTCAGCCTTCTACACTCATGAACTTACACACACATAAACATACCTACATGCACACACATGGGAACTAACTCAATTAAAGGGTATCTACACTTGTGACCCAAT
This sequence comes from Uromys caudimaculatus, assembly GCA_028551405.1. Lineage (NCBI taxonomy): Eukaryota > Metazoa > Chordata > Mammalia > Rodentia > Muridae > Uromys > Uromys caudimaculatus. The sequence goes on along the minus strand of JAPYYD010003557.1, from coordinate 4,258 downwards.
CACTCTCAAAGGTCCTAAAATTTAATAATATTGACTTAGAAGTCATGATTTCAATATATGATTTTTTTTGGGGGGGGAGCTGACTGATTTTACCATCTTTTAAAACAAGATTTATTTACTTATTTATTTTATGTATATGAGTACACTGTAGCTGTCTTTAGACGCCCCAGAAGAGGGATTCAGATCCCATTACAGGTGGTTGTAAGCCACCATGTGGTTGATGGGGATTAAACTCAGGACCTCTGGAAGAGCAGTCAGTGCTCTTAAGCACTGAGCCATCTCTTCAGCCCCTGATTCTAGCACCTTAGTACTTCAGGATGTAACAGTATGTAGAGATAGGACCTTTCAAGATGTACTTTTCATAACATTAGATGAGTGGGTCTTATCTGATATGACTGATGTCCTTTCAAGAACAGAGTGATAGCCGGGCGGTGGTGGCACACGCCTTTAATCCAGCACTTGGGAGGCAGAGGCAGGCGGATTTCTGAGTTCGAGGTCAGCCTGGTCTACAGAGTGAGTTCCAGGACAGCCAGAGCTACACAGAGAAACTCTGTCTCGAAAAAACAAAAACAAAACAACAAAACAACAACAACAACAACAAAAGAACAGAGTGATGGTCTGGGCTGCTGCGAACAGTGTGGAGATACCTGGAGAAGCTGGCCATTTTGAAGTCAAGGAGAAAAGCAGTAGAAAAGACTGAACCCACTGACATCCTGCTCTTGGACTTTTTTCCTCTATAAATGAAGAAATAAATGTCTGTAGGCTAAGCTGCCCGCTCTCATGGCACTTACTGATGCTTAAATGAAAGTGAACACATATAGTGAATAGCATCTCACTTTCCCCCATTTTAAGCAATGTGTTTTAAAGATGATTCTTTCTTCCTCAGATAAACCTTTCTGGAAACATGTCAAGAGACATGTCAAAGGTATGTCTCCTAGGCGATTCTAACCCATCCCGTTGGCAATGGAGATCAGCCATCACAAACTCCTAGCCTATGTTAGCTATATAGTAAGCCCAATGTCCTTATCTTGGCTCTCTGCCTTGTCATAACCTATCATTTTTCACTCCAGTCCCTTTCCTATAGCAGACTCTCCAACAAAATCAGCGAGTCCCTTTACTTTTGTTGCCTTTGTTACAGGAATGGCCTATTTGAGGTCATTGTGTATGGATGTGCACACCCTGCAAACCTTGCTTCATGAGGACTTTCAAACTTGAAAGCAATGAGTTTTGGTGCCTCGGAGGGGAGCTGGTAATCTCTAGAACAATGAAGGATGTGTTCAGCTTTGATTGTCACTTTAGATCTTGTTCTACTAAGAATAGAGAAAACACTCCATTGGCAGTGTTAACAAGCCAGGGCCAGTCATGGCTGCAGGGAGTTGAATCTACCAGGGGTCTTAGACAGCTGTGGAAAGGTGGTCAATGAATTTTCTAGTGAATAGAATTGGGGAAAGAAATAGTAGAAACCAGTAGGCTTTGAACTAAGGTTTGTGTTGCCACAGTACGGTGTGTGTTTGTGTCACTCCAGTGTGGGATGTGTTTGTACAGGAAGGAGGATTCTAAGAGCAGGATATTTGCTGTACTTCTTGTTTGGGTATCTGGCCAGACAGGACATCCTCTTATGTTCTTCTGCTTGACCCTGTACAATAAGCTTTCCAGTTTAGCATAGCTCGAGTTTCTTAAACTGCCCTAGATTGATCACGTGCTATAGATGGATCCTAGCAATTGCTGCCAGGACCTTGAGGAATGATTGTTTTAGAAAACAATTGAATTGGTGGTACTTATTGTAGCTCTTCAGATCCCATTATGGCAACAGGCCAACAAAGCTTCCTGGGAGAATGCCGAGGCCAAGGGCACGTGGAGAATGTCAAAAAAGACCCAGCGATTTGGGCAAGTGTGGAGGGTACTTGTAGAATTTAGTTCTTGTTTAAAATTTGTTAGCAAGTGCATGAAGACTGAGAGGAAGATTATATTATGGATGTATGAAATAAACAGCATTTTCTTTATCTGTCTAAGATTTGTGCCCAACAAGTCAACAAGTAAGAAAAGAATCAAAGACAAGGGGTGTAGCCCAGTGGCAGAACATATGGTTTCTGTGCACTGAAGGCTTGTAATTCCTAGAACTCCCTTCTATTAATGACAACCAACCAACCAGAATCAATATGCAGAACTGCTCACCAATGAGGGTACAATGTTTCTTACCTTGGTTGAAGGACTGTTCAGATTTCTGCCTCACTAATGTATAGCATGATGTGAGCTTCTTTCCATTGATATCCACCAACCTGATGCTTGAGGGTTATCCATTCAGATATTAGTCTGTGTCTAAGAATCTTGCCAAGTCCCTTCCCTTTTGATAGCACTGAAGGAGAACCCTTCCTGCCCCACCCTTATGATTAACTGTCCTTGAAAATAACTCTCTAAGTCTGTGCTACGTTTCCCAGAGTCCCTTGCACCCAGGTATAACCCCAACAGAACCAATCCTGAGGGGCAGAAGTGATGTGTGCCTGCCTTCATTTTGGAAGCTGCTTTCTCATCTACAGAAGATGCGATAGCCTGGAAGCTGGAATAACTTAAACTTCAAAATCATCCCATCAAGGACAGTGTGGTGTTGGGTTAAGACTCAACACAGTGAGAAATGGACTTCTGTTAGGTAAGGCTCTCTTACTGATGGAAGCTGTCAGCAATCCCTTAATTCAGTCTCCCACAGAGGACTGGAGAAACTGACAATCTAGAGAGGTGGAGCTGGTGTGGAAGAGAGCTTGGAAGGGGCTGGTGGTGATGACGTACACTTAAGACAACTTATGGGTCTACAATGCTCAGGAGATTTCATTAGGTACCAAAAAATAGAAACAGAAGAAAGTAGCAGACAGCCCTTTTCAAGGCTGTTGGCTGCCTTCTGCTGTTTGAAAATGCTTTCTTCCTTCGTATTCTCATCTGACCTTGAGCCAAAGTCAGGAAGACTCATCTTCAAAGACAGGGTAACTGGGAGTTGTAACAAAATAACATATTACTGGACTCTTTTATTTGACTTAAATATATGTGCTTGTACCATGTTTTCATTATAGCTTGTGTTATATTAAATATATATAATGATAAAAATAAAAGGGCTATATTGTGTGTGCCCTTTGGCCAGAGTTATACAGAGTTATTTTATATATATATATATATATATATATATATATATATATATATATATACGCACACACACACACACACACACACACACACACACATATGATATATATATATATATTGCAGTGTTGAATTGCATATATATTAGTATTGATGCATATGATATATTGATCATATATATTGATCCTATATGTACATCTATATATTACATATATGTGTGTGTGTGATATGTTCGTATGTGTATACCTGAAGTGTGATGTGCATACATACATGCCTGTGTGTACAGAGGTTGACATCAGGAGTCTATCTTCTTTAATTGCTCTCTATATCACCATGGTCATCATTTATTATTGTTATTTGTTTTGAGATAGGGTCGCTTACTGAAGCTGGAGCTTACCTATTTGGCTAGACTGGCTGACCATGAACTCTGGGAATCCTCCTGCCTCTGCCTCCTCAGAGCTGGGATTATAGCCAGATGCCACAATACCCAGAATTTTTTTTTAACCTGAGTTCTGAGTATCCAAATTCAAATCTTCATGTCTATATGGTTAGCATTTTACTGGTGGGGCAATCTCCCCAGCGCCACGCTTTTCCTTTCATAAACCTTATTGTATATCACAGATCATCTATAACTTCAAGGCTTAGTTTCTTTGAAGTGAAATCAAAGCCTAAGAGATTTCCAAAGCATTTAGCGTTCAGACTCCATGTAGGTAGTTTTATTTCTCCAATTGTTTTTAAATGTTAATTTATTTAGTGTGTGTGAGTGTGTATGAATGTGTGTGTGTGTGTGTGTGTGTGTGTGTGTGTGTGAGTACAACTTGCTAGACTATGCTCTTCCCTTCCATTCTGTGGGCCCCAGGGATAGAACTCAGGTTGTCAGTCTTGGATGCAAGCTCCTTTACTTGGTAAAGCCATTTTTTTTTTTTTTTGTCTTTTATTTATTTATTTATTTATTTATTTATTTTTTGATATTTTATTTACATTTCCGATGATTCCCCTTTTCTTTAGAAACCCCGTGTCCCCTCCCCCTCCCCGCCTCTGTGAGGGAATTCCTCCTCCCACCTACCCGCCCACCCATTCCCATATTCCCACCTTGACATTCCCTTTTACTGGTGCCCCTAGCACCCTC
>JAPYYD010003556.1:0-14011 GCA_028551405.1 Uromys caudimaculatus | reverse complement strand
GCCTACCTCGGTCCCTGTGTCTCGCGGGTTCGGGGCAGTACCTGGTGAGCTGTGGGGCGTGTCTTTGGCCCTCTGCAGGGTCTTGCGATCTCCTGAGAGGGATCTTTGTCCCGGCGCTGATTAGCTGTGTCTAGCCCATTGTTTTTGTCTTCAGTGTAAATATGGTGCTTAATAACATGTTAGCAATTTGATATTTATTAAATAAGAGGGCAATTTCTATTTTAAGTGATTGTTTTGATAGGCAAAAGATAAGAAACTAAAAGCTCAAATCATAGAAAAATGCTAAATTTCTTTGAATTTAACTGGATGTAACAAGTAATTTCCAGGTAATAAAAGGTAATTGAAGAAAGCCATGTAAATTCTAAACATAGTTTCCTGCTGGCCTGCTATTTTACAGGTATCTTCTACTGGAGAAGGCATCAGATGAACTTGTTGAACGGAGTCACATTTTTAGTAGCTTTTTCTATAAATGCTTGACAAGAAAAGAAAATAATTTAACAGAAGATAATCCAGCTCTTTCGTAAGTCAGTCTAATGTAACTGGGGGTTTTAAAGAATCATGTGTTTGGGCACAGTGTGCGTGTGAAGGTAGGGTACAGTTGAGGGAGTCCACTCTCCTACCACGTGGGTCCTGGGGACTGACCTAGCTCACCGGGATTGACAGTGGGTGCCTTAGCCTACGGAGCCAGCTCTCTGACTCTTAAGCTTTAAGATGAAGAAGACTGCTATTTTCATGCTGCTAGTGATGTAGCTTCATTATAATAATACCAAGAGGAAGTGTTTTGCAGGTCACAGGTTTGTCTGCTGTGAGAACCATTTCTTACCTTTCACTGTTCACTCTGTAAGAGGGAGGTTGGTTTTTGTAGGCTGCATATCCAGTTGCATGACCAGTGTAGGTCCTAGAAGTTAGAGAGCAAGGAATAAAAAAGTCAGACTGTCTTCCCTACCCTTCTTGCTTTGAACTGGGATTTTAGCAGAGGTCCTATTTCCCATGTGGATCTGTCTCTTACTGGACGTGGCTACTACACTTACCTTCCACTTGGAGGTGCTGCTGCTCTCCTTTCTCTCCACCCATGGACTAGGGCAGTTCCCACTGTGCTCATCTCATTCCGTCACTGGCCTTTTAAAAATGTGCACTTCCTTGTTATACTCTGTTATAAAAATGTGGAGCTGCTTTTTGCTTTTTTCTGGTTAGTATGTCTTGCTAACATCCTATTTCATTAAGTTAGTATAACTATTGAAATACCATTCTTATTTCCACAATTTTGCTAAATTTCTCTATTTAGTATTTTTTATCATTAAGTGTTAACATCGTTGAACAGTAGATAGTACTAGAAAAAGTGAAGAAACAGTTATTATTTATTAGGTAATAGAAACTCAGGTAGTTATTATAGCATAGACTTCTTTACAAACCCTTGCTCCATGTGCAACAATTTGTATAGAACTCAATGAATAGATCTGGGGAGCTTTTATTTTCTAAAGTTACTACACATCTGTCTTCTACTTTATAAGTTTTATGGATGTTTTTATATTTATTTCCTTTCCTCATATTACAGGAATTTTAGGTACATAGAATCATAAAATGTATCCCAGTTCTTTGTCTACATGTATGTTTATACATGCTGGTATCCATGGGGATCAGAGAAGGGCATCAGATCCCTTGGAACTGGTGTTACAGACGGTTGTGAGCTGCCGTACAGGTGCTGGGATGCCAGGACTTCTGGAAGAGCAGCCAGTGCTCTTAACCACTGAGCCATCTCTCTAGGCCCTATTTTAATTCTTTAGATGAAAAAATGGATTAATTAAGGATTGAATATTTAGAAAACGACAAATAGCTAGGGATTAGTAGGCCTGGACTTAAATCCTTATTTTTAGTAAGGATTTTAATGCTTTTAAAATGGTGATTCTGGGCTTGGCATATGATCCACCCGTGAGGTGCTCACTGGGACACCTGATGACTCCCGTGGTAAAGGACAGAACTGCCTCCTGCAGGCTGGCCTCTTTTTCTCATTGCTCACACACATACATAAATAAGTGTAATAAAAACCTAAAAAGTAGCACTAAGAGTAATTGTCATGATGGTTAAATGAATATTTACATTTGCTATATATTTCGATAAAAACGGTAGAAATATACAGAGTGGATCGTCATTGGCTGCCTGCTTCCAACTCAAATGGTAAACAGAGTCATTTACTTGCTGTATTTTTGTAGGAGAAATAATTTATAATATAAAGTAAATGATTATTTATAATTATTTTTATTAATGGAAACTGAGAGAAATTAAGTTAGTTTTACATTGTTGAATGTAATTTTCAAGTTCCAAAGTTCAGTTCTTTCTGGTGTTTGTAGTGCTGTAACATATAATTTATGGTATAAATTGGGACATTTGTGAGAATAACAAGGGTCTTTTAATAGTATATACTGATTAACTAATACATACATATGAGGCATATTGGGATTATGGCCAACTTTAAGTGGCTTTATTGGTTTAGTTCCTATATTATGGACAAGTGTACTGTCAGAATCAAAGGGAAAAATCTACTTTGAAAATAGTTTTGATAATCAGGTTTAGAAGAAAATATACTGAAGAAAAATGCTACTGATTAATTTGTCATTTATAATTTCTGATGCCATACAGTTCTATTTTGTGTATATAGAAATTATACTACAAGTAATCCCACATTATTGAGATCATACAAGTAATCCCACCTTCTAAGGTGTACAATGTGGAAATGGTAAATTGGCATACCTCAGTGTGAAGATGGAAAGCACGTAGATTCTGCTGATTACTAGGTGTGGTGGTTTGAATACGCTCGGCCCAGGAAGTGGCACTGTTAGGAGGCGTGGCCTTCTTAGAGGAAGTGTGTCACTGTGGGAGTGGGATTTGAAACCCTCCTCCTAGCTGCCTGGAAAATAGTTTTCTCCTGTTTGCCTTCAGAACAAGATGTAGAACTCTCAGCTCCTCCAGCACCATGCCTGCCTGCATGCTGCCATGCTTTCTACCATAATGATAATGGACTGAACCTCTGAAACTGTAAACCAGCCTCAATTAGATGTTGTCCTTTATAAGACTTGCCTTGGTCATGGTGTCTTTTCACAGCAGTAAAAATCCTAAGACACTGGGTTTGAAAAAATTATGTGTACCTGATTACACATAAAAGTAACAAAAACCCCACCTGTTATATGAATGATATAGCGTGGGAAAGGTGAGATACACATATGTACATGCACACGCATGCGCACATACACACACATCCCCTGTTGATGCTTAGTTTGATATATGTGTCTTAATAATTAGTATTCACAAAAGAATCCCTTCAAACTAGTTTTAGAAAGACATAATCTAGAAGCAGTGCAACATGCGAGGACCTTTTTAGTATCAATTCATCAAACAGACCCAAATTACTAGTGGTGTACAACCTGTAGAGTAGATTACCTACACGCCCACTCCTACACAAGACCTGGCTTTCCTCATCTCCCGACACCTGCTCCTCTTACTGCAGCCAGCAGTTCGCAAGTATGTTCAGCTCTTCACATTTTCTTCTGAAATCTTTTCCAGCACTTGTGTTTCACAGTGAGAGATCCATAATCATCTTGTTTCCTATTTGTCGGTCATCCCGAGCTTTCTGTGGAGCTAGAGTCTTTCTAGTTTCCACACTTTCTCCAGTGCCGTGCGCAATGACTGGAAAATAATAGGAAGTAAAAACAGAAGATAATAGTAATGCCTATTACTAAATGGGGAGAGCTGTTAGATATTTAATTGGGAATATTTTACAATTAGGAACTGAGTAAAAAACTGGGCAGTGGTGGTGCTTGCCTTTGATAATTTTTCGTGTATTTTCTTCCACCTTCTTTAAATTATGAGTTCGTTTTTAACAGAACTACTTGTTCTTAGGGAGTAATAAGAACCCCGTGAAGAAGTGGAGGAGACTGGATGCGGATCAGTGGTACACTTAACATTCCCTGTCATTTCCTTACGTGTGACTGAAGGGAGGCGAAGCTTGCATTTACAATTAAAGACAAAGCCCTCACTTCATCTCCTCCACTAGGTTTTAACGTGTACCACAGCACAGTTGGATAATTCTGTAAAGGTCTGGTGATACTCTGCATTATCTCTAAGTGGAGCACAGCAGAAAGAATTAGATTTGAATGTGTTTGTGCTCATTGCTGAGCACATTTTGGAATCTAAAAAGCATGTAGCAATATACTGCCTTTACTCTGTTTATTCCATTACTGTTTATGGCAATCAGATTTAAGAGCAATGAAATATATTTCTGATATGTTAAATTACATACTTTGAAGATGGTGGTTTAATAAACCTAGCATTTTAAGTGTAAAAGGTGGCTTTTAATTCCATAACTTAAATGTAAGACTTTTACCTTTCAGTTCTATGGCTTAAATTACCATTAAAAAAAAAATCCATGTCTTTCATTTTCCTAGAGTGGCTCAGAGGAGACACAGAAGAGTGAGAACATGGACTCGTCATATAAACATTTTTAATAAAGACTACATCTTTGTACCTGTAAATGAATCGTAAGTATTTTTGATTATTTGAAAACTAGTTAAGGGTTAAGAAAGAATATTTGCGGCATAATCAGTAAAAAGGCTACACAAATGCAGAAGTCACTTAAGTTTTTAGTAGAAAAAGTGACAAATGTCTCCAATGTTGTAATAACTAATAGAGATTTTGAAAAGAAAATACTGAGTATATGAAGGTAGATAAAGCTTGAGGTTTTATTTCCGGCCTTGGGAACTGTGGCTGTCCATGTGGACTGTGCCCTCCATCTCATATGAGTTGTAGAGGGTGTTCTCACAGTAAGTAAGAGGTTATCATATCTCCTGTCACAGGCAGAGTTCTAGAAGATTCTTCTACATTGTTTAGATTGGCATGTTATTAAGATTACAGTTCTCTTCAACAGGTCTCACTGGTATCTTGCAGTCATTTGTTTCCCATGGCTAGAAGAAGCTGTGTATGAAGATTTTCCACAAACTGTGTCTCAACAGTTCCAGGATCAGCAGTCTCAACATGACAACAAAATGACAGGTGACAGTCAGTGTTAATACAGCATTTTAATAATAATCACAGTAATAAGCAGATTAAGTAAAACAATATGAAGTTAGCAGTCTACCCATTTATTATTAAACATATTTGAAGAATAAAAATGTTAGAAATTGTTATAATACTCAACATTATACAAATGTAATTCTAAAATCATACTGTTGATGCTAAGTTCTATTACAGAATTTTAAGAAAATAGCTTTCTAATATGACTCTGAATTCATGGAATCACTCATTTATTACACTTCTTATGTATTAATAATTCAGAAATAACATAGATACCCATATTTCTATAATTTTCTTGAGACATCTAATTTTAAGTAAGCAAATGAGCCCAATTTCTTTGAAAATAATAATAATAATAATAATAATAATAATAATAATAATAAAACAGGTGTTGTTTTGTAACTGTAACCTAAACAGCAAAGCAAAATTGGTATCAGCTTATTTATTTATTTATTTTACTAATATCATCCATAACCTGTAGAGGGGAGGAAGAAACACTGTGGGGACACCTGTTTATTTTCCATCTTTTCTTATCCTTTTGAGCTTTGAAAGGTAGAAGAACATGACTAGTAAACTACCCTCCACATCACAGCACATAATTTTATTAGTTTGCTGTATTTGAAGGTAGTCTTTTCGGAGGAAATGGGCCCAGCCAATTTGTATTTCAGGTTTCAGCTCTGAGGTTTCTATATTATGTAACTAGCTCTTACCAGTTTTATTAATTGACTAAGTTTTCCCATAATACTGACTATAAAAATATTTTTTCTTTAATTAATACTCTGGATGCATTTTAAAGTTTAGATTATCTAAATTATCTGTGTTAACACACAATAAAGACTCACAGTGACTTATTTATTATTAGATAATGATCCACACACCACTTCAACTGTGTCCACGAGTGCAGAGGATTCCCAAGTAAGTATGTTCTATCCAGATGTGAAGAAAATACTCATAAAATAAAGAGATATAAATAGAAAATAAAAATTGCAAGTTTCATTATAAAATGGGGTCCTACCTAACTGAAATTGAAATGGGTATTAGTGGCTCATAATTAAATTATGGTCCTTTTTGATTATCTCAACAATTTTTGGGAAAGAAAATGAAGTTCTTATTGATTTGTTTAGTTTGTGTCTACTTCCCCCCTTGGAAATCCATTTTGTCCTTTAGAAAAATAATGGCACTAAGATGATCATTTAGGAACTTACAAATAAAATCATTGTCAGCGAAGCCCGCAATTGCTAATATGTTTACTCTTATCATAGATAAATACCCTGATTCCTTCTCAGCCTTTGGCTCCATCAAATGCAGATTAAAACTCCATTTTTTGTGTTTCAAAGGGAAGAAATGTGACACTACAGCCTTAGTCGATGTGGTGGTTTGAATATGGTGTCGCCTTCTTGGAGGACGTGTGTCACTGTTGGGGGTGGGATTTGAGAGAGCTTCTTTCTAGCAGCCTGGAAAGCAGTCTTTTTCTGTCTGGAACAAGATGTAGGTCTCTCAGCTCGTTCTCCGGCACCATGCTTGCATATACACTGCCATGCTTCCTGCCTTGATGATAATGGACTGAACCTCTGAGCCTGTAAGCTAGCCCCAGTTAAATGTTGTTCTTTATAAGAGTTGGATGGTCATGGTGTCTCTTCACAGCAATGGAAACTTTAACTAAGACAGAAGTTGGTACCAAGGACTGTGATAGGCCTGACCATGCTTTTGTTTGGAGGGATGTGGATTTGGGGACTTTGGATTTAGAAAGCAATGGAATGCTTTAATTGGGACTTAATGGGACATCCTAGAAGGAGTATAGAAGACATTGGTGCTGTGGGTGATTTGAACTGTGGACTCCTGGCTCTAGATGTTTCAGAGGAGAAGAGTTTTAATATGCGGCCTAGAGACTCTTCTTGTAGTATTTTGGTAAAGAATGTGGCTGCTTTTTGCCATTGTCCAAAGAGTCTGCCTGAGACTCAAAGATGAAGAGATTAAGATTAATTGCTTTGACAAAGGAAGTCTGAAAAGAGCCTGGTATAAATTCTGTTGTGTGGTTATTAAGGTTCACTCTTATGAAGAGCATTTTAATGAAAAGTAGCAAGCATAGAAAGAAAAAAGTACAAAATGTATGGGTGAAAGAGGAAAGGAGCACCAGGAAGTGGAATGAAGCTAAATCCTGTGATCAAGAATATTAAATGGATATGGAGTGGTGGCCTTGGGGCAAGATCCCACCCAGCTAAACTTAGGCTTTTGCAGTTGAACAAGGGACTTGGTTATTGTTTTATTTTGGACTTTTAATCTGAAATGAACTACAATCCAGAAATGGAGAGCACAACTGTGATTCAGATCTTGAGGATGGAAGACACTGGCTTTTGATCCAGATCTTGAGGAATAGTGGCCATGAAAAGCTTAGGCTCAGACATGGTGGCACATAGCTTTAATCCCAGGAGACAGAGACAAGCAGATCTCTGAGTTTAAGGCCAGCCTGAGACAGAGAAAGTTCAAAGTAGAGAAAAGCTTAGGTCAGGTGTGGTGGTTCACCTTTAATCCCAGAACTCAGGAGACATAGGCATTCAGATCTCTGAGTTCAAGATCAATCTACAGAGCAAGTTTCAGGACAGCCAAGTTTAGGCAGTGAAGGAATTGGAAAACAGAAAGCAGGTGATAATGTAATATAGCAAGAAGGCCATGTTTCAGCTCCAGCAAGCAGCAGAACTTAGCAGCTTTGGCCATGTAGCTCTGGCTTTTGAGTCAAGAGGAGAGGAGACTACTGGGACAATTGATTCTGGTTAGCTGGAGCTAAGAAATTTGCAGTGGTTAAGAAGAGACCAGCATTACTGAGGTGAAATCTTCTGGGAAGTATTTTTTGAGAGCACAAAGAACCTGTGTTCTAGAGGCAGCCAAGGTGTTACTTTGTGCAGAACTGGACTTGTTAATGTGTAAGAGTCACTCAGGTGGTACTGGTTTTGACATCATGAAGGGGTCATGGAGAGCTGCTGAGGCTCGGCACTGTGAGAGGCCATGGAAGGCCATTGGTGAAGGTGTAGCCTCAATTGCAGTTGACAGCCCAAGACTGAAGGGGTCATGCAAAGAAGTTGAGGCTTGGCACCGTGAAGAGAGCCTATGAGAGGCTAGTGGTGAAGCCTTGTTGCAATGGAAGACCTTAGCATATTGGAGATGCCAGTCCCATGGGATGATCACTAAGAACAGCAGTAGCTGTGGAGTGGAGTCAACAGCACCTACAGTGCTACAGAGGGCAGAGCTGGAGAAATGACGCCAGCCCTTTTGAGAAGCCCAGAAGATCATGTGTGGATCCCAGACATTGGAACAAAAAGCTGTAAAGTTGAAGTAGTGTTGGAGACCCTAAGATGTTAGAGATGTCAGAGCTGTGGGATATCTGCTGAGGAAAGCTGCTAACAGGAAGTAGAACCAGCCCAAGAGAAAGAAGCTTGTTGCTGTCAACAAAGATGAGAAGGAGTTGGAGTTGTTGAAATCAGACATGGAGATGCTGAGTTTGGAGTATGCCCAGCTGGCTTTTGGTATTGCTTTGGTCCAATATTTCCTTACCATGACATTTTGGAATGGTAATGTGTATTCTGCATGATGTTGGAAGTATGTGATCTGCTTTTTGATTTTGATTTTTTAATGGATTACTGTTTAGAGATTGCATAAATCTCAGAAGAGACTTTGAACTTCGGACTTTTAACATTGTAGAGACTGTTATAGACCATGGAATTTTTGAAGATGGACAAAATGTATTTTGCATTATGCGATGGCTAAGTATGCCTCCCCATAGACTCATGTGTTTGAGACTATGTGTTTGAACCAGCCTATGAGGGCCAGGATGGAATGTGGTCGTATGAATATGCGTGGCCCAGGTAATGGCACTAGGAGGTGTGGCCTTGTTGGAGTAGGTGTGGCCTTGTTGGAGGAAGTGTGTTACTATGGGGGTGGGATGTGAGAGATCTCCCTTCTAGCTTCCTGGAAGCCAGTCATTTTCTGTCTGCTTTTGGAACAAGATGTAGAACTCTCAGCTCATTCTCCAGTGCCATGCTTGCTATGCTTCTTGTCTTGATGATAATGGACTGAACCTCTGAACTTAAAAGCTAGCCCTAATTAAATGTTGTCCTTTATAAGAGTTGCCTTGGTCAGGGTGTCTGTTCACAGCAATAGAAACCCTAACTGAGACAATTAAGTAACAGAATGTGTGTAGACACAAGTTATCTTATTTGTCTTTTAAGATAATAAATGAATATAAAGAAAATTTTATGTTACTGCTTAGGCCAGGTTTTGAGCATGTGCCCGAGGTCAGTGTGAAATGGTGTCATTACCAGGGTAGAGCATGTGCCTGAGGTCAGTATGGAAGTGTTTCCTGAGTGAGCTTCAGGAAATGTAGTGAGCTTGATTTATTTTGAAGTGAACTGTGGAGGAAAGAATTCTGATTTGTAAATTTAATTTCAGAATTTGAAACACTTTAAAGAATGAGTGGTTATTAATGTATTTAAACTAGCTTAAATTGTAAAGACAAAATTCATGTTATTTCAGAGTACCGAGACGAATATGTCAGTACCAAAGAAAATGTGTAAGCGGTAAGTACATGTTCCAATGATAATACAAAGTTTGAAAATTATATAGTTTTAAAGATTTATTTATTTTATGTGCATGAGTGTTTTACCTACCTGTGCGTATGTGTACCACATGTGTGCTGAGGATCACTGCAGAAGTCAGAAGAGGGTCTTAGATGCCTTGGAACTGGAGTTACAGGTAATTGTGAGCTACCATGTGGATGCTGGGAACCAAGCCCATATCTTCTGCAAGAACAAGTGCTCTGAACCAAAGCCACAATACATGTCTGTCTGTCTGTCTGTCCATCCATCCATCTGTCTGTCTTTTCTATCTGTCTATTTATCCATCCATCCATCCATTTTAAGAAATGTGTATGTGTGTGGGGGTTGCATATTCCATGGCATAGCCACATAAGTGAAGGTTTGAGGACAGCTTTTGGGAATCGGTTCTTTCCTTCTACCCAATATTGAAGTCAGGGCATGAGACTTAGAGGCAATTACCTGCTAAACTACCTCACCAGTCCTGGATGTTTTCTTTGTTTGTTTGTACTTTGGTATTCATCTTTATGAGTCTCTATATCTTGATTTCTTCCTTTGTGTTTTAAAGGCCATGTATTCTCATACTAGACTCCCTGAAAGCTGCTTCTATACAAAACACAGTTCAGAACTTACGAGAGTAAGTAATGACACCTTTTACATTAAGTATATTATTTAAAATCTCAGCACTTTTGAAACTACCTTCAGTATTATTAAAAACTAAATACTTCAGTATTACTAAGTCCTGGAGATGGGGGGTGGGTGGCAAAATCGTCCTATAGTCCAATACTCAGAGGCAGTGTTGCAGCCTGACAGGCAAGAGGACTATAAATTCAAGATTAGCTTTGGAGGGCATTGGACTATAATAGTGAGATCCTGGTTACAATGAAAAAAGAAATCGATAATATCACGATTTTATATATATATATATATATATATATATATATATATATATATATATATACACATATATGTATAGGTATATGTATATATGTATGTATATGGTTTTTCAAGACAGGGTTTTTCTTTGTAGCCTGTCTAGACTGTCTTGGAACTTATTCTATGTAACAGGCTAGTCTTGAAGTCACAGATCTGCTTGTTTCTGCCTCCTGAGTACTAGGATTAAGGGTATATGCCATCACTACCTGGCATAATAATTATATTTTTAACATGTAACATGAATCTGGAAATCTGATTGCCAACAACATCCTTTATTATGTGTTAATAGTAAAGGATTTAGATTTGTCAAAAGTAAATTCAAAATTTGTATTTATAATTGAATAAAACCATAATTTTATGCAACAACATTGCAGATATTGGTGAGTATCCAAAATAAAACCTGAAAAGAAAGTAGAAACGCATAGATTTCTATTTGTGTGTGTGTGTGTGTGTGTGTGTGTGTGTGTGTGTGTGTGTGTGTGTGTGTGTGTGTGTGTATGTATGTGGCATGTTTGGGTCTGGACCTAGGTGTGGAGGTTAGAAGACAACTTGTGAGAGTTGGTTGTCTCCTTCCACTATGTGGGTCCTGGGGGGTCTAACCCAGGTCATAAGGCATCACAGCCAGAACTTTTGATATGAAGTGCTTGACCAGTTGGCACTAGAGAAGAATTCTGTAATTTAATATAGGTGCTAGAAAAAAACACAATTAAAATTAAAAGCCATGTGTTAGCTCACTTCATAATATAAATAACTTTGTTTTATGAATTGTGAACGTTAAGTTGTTGAGAACTCTACTTTTTATTTGAAAATCACATCACTTTCTTCACAGTGGCATTTATGTAGGCTCATAAATTACAGTTGCATTGTTGAAGTTCTGTCTTTGGAAATTTAATTTGAAGCAATGGATATTGTAAAGAAGATGTTTTCTTCCTTTGTAGAAAGTGTTGCCGGCTGATCAAGATTTCTACTCAAGCCACTTTCCTTGTTGATTATTTCAGGTATTTGGAGGTAGAGTGGGAAGTTAAACGAAAAACGCACCGTGAATTCAGTAAAACAAACATGGTTGACCTATGCCCTAAAGTCCCTAAGCAGGACAACAGCAGTGACTGTGGAATCTACTTATTGCAGTATGTGGAGAGCTTCTTCCAGGTGTGTGCTGATGCAGAGTTGTAATTCACTGTTACTGATGTGCACTTGCAGATTTCTACAAAACAGAGAGGCAGGAAAGTGTAAGTAGGCAAGGACACGTAGAGAAGACATGGAGACCACAGTGACCTAGACAGGGGAATCGGAGAAAAGACATGGAGACCACAGTGACCTAGACAGGGGAATCGGAGAAAAGACATGGAGACCACAGTGACCTAGACAGGGGAATCGGAGAAAAGACATGGAGACCACAGTGACCTAGAGAGGGAAATTGGAAAAGGTTAAAATAAGATTTGATTATTATGTTAAATCCAAGAAAGCCGTAGATGAACAAAATGGATGAAGACATGAAATACAGAAGATATCAAATGAACATTTTAAAGGTGAAAATACACACAATCTATGAAGAACTTACTTGGAGTTTTTACTGTAGTAATGTGTGTATGTATGCCTGTGTAATTAGGCAGCTGAGGCAAGATGATGAGAAAACAGAAAAACTCACACTTGAAAGGATAAAACCATCATTAGGTGGATTGTGGGGGTGCCCAGCCATTTGACATTGATATGGCCATACATTCACAGGTATCCTGGGATTCACGTGACCTCAGGGCTGCAGGTTAGACACACCTGGTAGCACATTAGATACAGCAGAAGACAGAATTAGAGAATTTGAAGAAAACAGTAGTACAAGTTTGATAGGACAAAGCTCTCATTTTTATATAATTGGAGTCTTAAAGCTTAGTGAAGGAGCAGGTGGTGCAGATAAAATACGAAAGAAAAATTTCCAGATGCAAAAAGACACATTTACTTAAGTCACCCAGAACACCATAGCTGAGGAAACACAACTAGAAGCATGGCCATTGTTTTCTAATGGACACTGTATTGGAACGAAGCAACATTAAAGACAGATCTTTAAATGGCAGGGAGCCAAGGGCGCTGACAGCAGCTTGTTTAGTTCTGTCGCTAGCATAATCTCTTATGAAGACAGGTGTCTAACCAAAGGTCTGCACTTGGGACTTTAATATTGGGGTGTGGGTGTGGGGGTTTGGGTGATGCTGCGTAGTAAAAGATGTCACACCTTAGAGAAACCATTGTGTAACTGTTACATTGTGCTTAGACCCCCTTTTTTTTCCACACTGGAACATAATTAATTGTGACAGTTTTGACCCTCTAGTATTGTTTTCTAGTAGATTTTGATCTGAAGTCTATAGTATTCAGTGGGCCTTGTTAGTGACATATTCTGACTGTTATTTAATTCCAGTTTAAGGTAGCCTCAGTCAATAGTATACAGGTTTTTTTTTTTTTTTTTTTTTTGTTTTTGTTTTTCGATACTTTATTTACATTTCCAAATGTTTCCCCCTTTCTAGGTCTCCTCTTTGGAAACCTCCTATCCCCTCCCCATCCCCCACTTCTATGAGGGAATTCCACCTCCCACCCACCCGCCCACACACTCCCTTACTCTCTCCTTGGCATTCCCCTTTAATGGGGCCTCTCCTCCCCATCATGGCTAACAAGACCCTCCTCTGCCACATATGTGGTCCGAACCATGTGTCCCTCAATGGGTATTCTTTGGTTGTTGGTTCAGCCTCCAGGAGGACCAGGGGGGAGGGGGTCAGGCCAGTCGACACTGTTGCTCCCTCCATGGGGCTGCAGACTCCCTCAGCTCCTTCAGTCCCTTCTCCAACTCCTCCATCTGGGACCTCACTCAGTACAGCGGTTACTGTAAAGTGAAACTTGGGTATTCTGAACTTTTGGGCTAATATCCGCTTCTCAGTGAGCACATACCGTGTTCATTCTCACTCAGGATGATATTTTCAAGTTCCATCCATTTGCCTGCGAATTTCATGAAGTCATTGTTTTTAATAGCTGAGTAGTACTCCATTGTGTAGACGTACCATATTTTCTGTATCCATTCCTCTGATGAGGGACATCTGGGTTGTTTCCAGCTTCTGGCTATTATAAATATGGCTGCTATGAACATAGTGGAGCATGTGTCTTTATTACATGTTGGAGCATCTTCTGGGTATATGCCGTGGAGTGTTATAGCTGGGTCCTCAGGTAGTATTATGTCCATTTTTCTGAGGGTCCGCCAAACTGATTTCCAGAGTGGTTGTACCAGCTTGCAATCCCACCAACAATGAAGGAGTGTTCCTCTTTCTCCACATCCTTGCCAGCATCTGCTGTCACCTGAATTTTTAATCTTAGCCATTCTGACTGGTGTGAGGTGGAATCTCAGACTTGTTTTGATTTGCATTTCCCTGATGACTAAGGATGTTGAG
>JAPYYD010003555.1:0-14011 GCA_028551405.1 Uromys caudimaculatus | reverse complement strand
GAGCCTGGTTCTGTGCTTTGATACCACTACAGGGAGGTGTGGCCTATTTAACCCAGCTGACCCCACTCTTCTTATTCGTAAGAATGGGGGGAGATGTAAGGAGCGGTTAGAATATTCGCCATCACTAGATGGCGCTGTTGTTCTAAGGCAACTTGCGGATAGCCCGCGAAACCCGAAATGCATCATGGGTGTACACGTATAATCACCGCACATTCCCGGGGCACACCGACCAATGGAGTGCACGCTGCCCCGGGACTATATAACGCCGCCATGTTGGCCCCCACGCGGTTCTCCTTCTTCCTTCTCTTACTATCCACAACAACAATAAAGTTGAACTGTAGAAGAAGCCTGCCGCGTGTCCGCGTGTCTGCTTGCTGGCGAGAGACGCGCGCCCCACAGAGGAGGAATTCCCTCACAGAGGCGGGGAGGGGGAGGGGATATGGGGTTTCCAAAGAGGAGACCCAGAAAAGGGGAAACATTGGAAATGTAAATAAAGTATCAAAAATAAATAAAATAAAAAAATAAAAGTATAGATACCCAGGGGCCCAGCCAGAATGAGATTAGTTCTTTAATCTGAGAAGGGGTTGGGGATATACACGTTAAACATGTACTAGGTGATGACACTAGGCTCTGATGCAAGTGTTGTAGAAATCAAACTTTGAGAAGCTGCTCTTGAGTTACTAAGACCTGTAAGCAAGCTACTCCGCTGATGTGTCCCATCTGCCTCTGCACAGGAATGTGAACCCTGGCTGGGTGCTGGAAAGACTTTGGAGCATGATGAGCTTCTTAAATTCAATGATGAGTCACATGAATATTTATTTCTTTGGTGAGAAATGTTTATAGACTTGTCTTAGTCAGGGTTTCTATTCCTGCACAAATATCATGACCAAGAAACAAGTTGGGGACGAAAGGGTTTATTCAGCTTACACTTCCCCATTGCTGTTCATCACCAAAGGAAGTCAGGACTGGAACTCAAGCAGGTCAAGGAGCAGGAACTGATGCAGAGGCCATGGAGGAATACTGCTTACTGGCTTGCTTCTCCTGGCTTGCTCAGCCTGCTTTCTTATAGACCCCAAGACTACTAGCCTACAGATGGTACCACTCACAAGGGGCCCTCCCCCCCTTGATCACTAATTGAGAAAATGCCTTACCGCTGGATCTCATGGAGGCATTTTCTCAACGGAAACTCCTTTCTCTGTGATAACTTCAGCTTGTGTCAAGTTGACACACAAAACCAGCCAGTACACCTATGATGACCCAAGTCATGTAACTAAGCCACAGTTGAGCAGCAAAAAAGGCTCATTTTCAACTCAGTTTTCAGCATCACAGGGTCAAATCGAGGAACCAATCCAATCAGATGCCAGAGGACCTAAGCATGAGACTCTTCAACCTGCACCCGAACAGCACAGACATGTACAATATGAATCCAAGATGAGGAAAGTCACAAAGACATTTGGGGATAAAATAAGCAGTCTATAGCTCATGTAAACTCTTGATACTTAAGAGAAATTCACGGCCAGAGACCTGGAGGTGATCTACCACATGCTACTTAGTGGATGTGTCTTGGTCAGGGTTTCTATTCCTGCACAAACATCATGACCAAGAATCAAATTGGGGAGGAAAGGGTTTATTGAGCTTACACTTCCATGCTGCTGTTCATACCAAAGGAAGTCAAGACTGGAACTCAAGCAGGGCAGGAAGCAGGAGCTGATGCAGAGGCCATGGAGGGATGTAACTTACTGGCCTGCTTGCTTCTGGCTTGCTCAGCTGTCTTTCTTATAGAGCTCAAGACTACCAGCCCACAGATGGTACCACTCACAAGGGGCCCTTTCCTCTTGATCACTAATTGAGAAAATGCCTTACCGCTGGATCTCATGGAGGCATTTTCTCAACTGAAACTCCTTTCTCTGTGATAACTCCAGCTTGTGTCAAGTTGACACACAAAACTAGCCAGTACAATTGACCCCTTGTCAACTTGACACACAAACACATACCAATAAGCCTCAACCCTTACTTCCTTATTCATCCCCAAGATCTAAATAACTTTACAAGTCCCACGGTCTTTACAAATTCTTACATATGAACATTTTGGTCCCTTTTAAACAGCCAATCTCTTAAAATTCAAAGTCTTTAAAAATTCAAAGTCTCTTAACTGTGGGCTCCACTAAAATACCTTCTTTCTTCAGGAGGGAATATATATTAGGGCAAAGTCACAATCAAAATCGAAATCAAATTCTAACTGTCCAGTGTCTGGGTTCTACTCATGATCTTCTGAATTCATCCAAGGGCTTGAGTCACTTCTCCAGTTCTGCCCTTTGTAGCACACACGGCTCCAGATGCCTGTACTCCACTGCTGCTGCTGTTCTTGGTGGTCATCTCATGGTACTGGCATCTCCAAAACACTGCTGTCTACTGTTGCAACTAGGCTTTACAAACAGCTTCTCATAGGCTCTCTTCATGGTGCCAAGCCTCACCTCCTTTGCATGACCCCTTCAATCCTGGGCTGTCAATTGCAACTGAGGCTGCACCTTCACCAATGGCCTTCCGAGGCTTCTCACAGTGACCGAGCCTCAACTCCTTTGCATGACCCCTTCAGTCCTGGAATTGCAACTGAAGCTGCATCTTCACCAATGGTCTTCCACGGCCTCTCACAGTGCCCAGGCCTCAGCTACTCTTCATGACTCCTTCATGCCTTTAAAACCAGTACCACCTGGATGACTCTTACACATTACCAAGTCCTGCCATAGCACAAGATACAACCTTGGTTATCTCTGGAACACAGCCTCTTTGTGCTCTCAGAAAACACTTCCCAGAAGATGTCACCTCAATGATGCTGGTCTCTTCTTAATCACCACAAATTTCTTAGCTCCAGCTAACCAGCATCAATAGTCCCAGCAATACAATGGTTTTGCTTTAGTAGTTTTGGTATCTTGTTAATCACAGCTGATTTCTTCAGCCCCAGCTAACCAAAACCACAGAATTTTTACAATCAGAATAGCAACGGCCCTGATAAGAGTCTTTAATCTTCCCTCTGAAATTTCACAAGTCAGGCCTCCATCTTCTGCACTGTTCTCAACATTATCTTCCAAGCCCCTACACAACATCCCACAAAGCTCTCATCACTGAATGGATCTTCTAGCCCAAAGTTCCAAAGTCCTTCCACAGTCCTCCCCAAAACATGGTCAAGTTGTCACAGGAACACCCCACTCCTGGTACCAATTTGTCTTACTCAGGGTTTCTATTCCTGCACAAACATCATGACCAAGAAACAAGTTGGGGAGGAAAGGGTTTATTCAGCTTATACTTCCATGCTGCTGTTCATCACCAAAGGAAGTCAGGACTGGAACTCAAGCAGGTCAAGGAGCAGGAACTGATGCAGAGGCCATGGAGGGATACTGCTTACTGGCTTGCTTCCTCCTGGCTTGCTCAGCCTGCTTTCTTCTAGACCCCAAGACTACCAGCCCACAGCTGGTACCACTCACAAGGGGCCCTCCCCCCTTGATCACTAATTGAGAAAATGCCTTACAGCTGGATCTCATGAAGGCATTTTCTCAACTGAAACTCCTTTCTCTGTGATAACTTCAGCTTGTGTCAAGTTGACACACAAAACTAGCCAGTACAAGACTGTTGTTAGGAACTATGTTGTTTAGTAATTGTGTTTGCAGATTCTCCTCAAATAACCATGATTTCATTAGCACTAAATAGTTATCTAGGTTTCCAGTACCAGGCAGGGTATCTCTGATGATCTGGTCTTAAATCCAATCAGAAAGCTGTTGGTTCTATACCACTACCACACCTGTAAAGTTATCATACCATGCTGGTAATTGACATGGTTCCTAGGTGATACAGCTGGGTAGGACTGTTGGTTGCCTGTCTCCTTTGGAAGGTAGTTGTTGATGGGGAGATAATTACAGAAGAAGATGGGAAGAGGATAAAGGGGGGACAGTAGAATACAAATGACCTTAAAGTTTTTATTGTAAATAGTTTGGTTTTACAACAGGCAGAACTGCATGCCAAATATAGGTACAGTGCATGCTGCTTTGGATATCTTACTTCTTTAACTGTCCTCACATTGGTTTACTTTTTTTACTGAGCACCAGTTGGAGAGAGCCTGCTATGTCCCTTGAATGGTTCTTATTCGGTAGCTAATAATAATGATCTATAAGGCCTTGTCTGTATTGAAAGTTACCTGTGAAAGTACATAGTCAAGAGTTCAGTTTCATTTAGATAATTCAGAAAACATTCATGGGTAACTAAATAGTTTTTCTTGGGGGCATTCTATTAATATTCCTTAGCCTTGTTATTCTCACTCTGAGGATATTGTAATGGATCCCCTGCATAAAGTGGTATTTCTTTTCCTTCTTACCAGGAAACACAGTCTGAACAAACTGACTCCCTGGGCATGGTGGATAAGTGGGCACACTGACCTCCACTCTTAGCTTATTTAATTGCACTTTGTTATCTGCTCATTTAATGGGAACTACACATGCCCATAATTACTTACGTGCCTTATCTCCTCAGCTGTTCTCTTGACAGAGAAGTATCCAATATCACTCCAGCTCTAACACTACCACCAATGCTTGATTGCTCATTTGTGAATGTCTTTTTCACCTCCAGGAGACTTCTGCATTGTTCCAACCACGTGTTTGCTGATGATGCATTCCTTTCTCTGGGTGGACAATCTTTCTTACAATCTTTAGTCCTGAGTATCTCTGAACAACTCATTAGTCCTAGGTTTCATGTTGTATGACACTTAGGGGAGAGAAGTTGGACACTTGTAGGCTTAGATTTTTAAAAATCTACTTAGATACTTTAACCTCCCTTCTAGCTCACCACCCATCAGAGGTAGTGAAAAGGAAAAGTTAATAGAGCAAAGGGGGATATGGACCTGTTTATAAATAG
This sequence comes from Uromys caudimaculatus, assembly GCA_028551405.1. Taxonomy (NCBI): domain Eukaryota; kingdom Metazoa; phylum Chordata; class Mammalia; order Rodentia; family Muridae; genus Uromys; species Uromys caudimaculatus. The sequence continues at coordinate 9,109 of JAPYYD010003555.1, read as the reverse complement.
TTCTTTGGAGCTATTCCAATCTTTGTTGTCAGAAGATCAGCAGTTTAGTTCACACAAATCAGCAGCAGTAGCTTGATCCACTCACAAACACAATCTATGAATCAGCAACAGCAGTTTGATCCAGAAGAAACCACGAAGCTCTGCCAATCATCTGAATCCACAGAAGCAGCAAGAAGCCACTAGAACTTCATGAGAAGTTCTTTGGTGCACTTCTGTCTACAAAGTCACAACAAGCAATGATCAGAAAGGAAGGCAAGGCAAACCAATGCCACAGTGTCATCAGTGAAGACAAGTGCGAGCAAAGCCCAACAAAGACCAGCAAATTGTCAAAGTGAACCAATGCCAGAGCCTTGTACAGTCTGTTGGGTTATGCTTGTATTCTTTCACATGTCTTCTCAAGTACCCAAGCAAAAGTATCTAGCAAAATATCACATGCCCCCTTTCTAGGCAGCTTCCAAAAAAATACCACATGACTTTTCTCAGCAAAACATCCTCTCACCTGTCTGCTTCAGCAAAACATCCTATCATAAGTCAGTTTCCAGTAAAACATCATGTGCCATAATGGAGTCTCCAAAGAAACCAGAAATTTCCACTTCAGACACTGGTGTGGACGAGTATCTCTCCTGTTCCATTCCTTGGATTGTTTCTGCTCTTCACATTTGTGATGAATGTTTTCCATGACAAGTTCATCATTGCTCCTTGCACTGCTAGCTCCCCTGCTGGGAAAGACAGCACACCGACTCTGGAGATAGAGATGTACCTTCTGCACTTACCCACATTCCTCTAGCTGTTCTGTGCTCTTGCCTCATAGCTTACCCAGATTGAGGGGCTGTGTGCTATGGTGCTGCGCCCTGGAATAGAGCAGGCAAATATAGCAGTGTACAAGTTAACAATAGCAGATGGCAGAAAAGTTTCCTTTAGATTCAGATGAGCAGCTATTTCTTCTGGTGCATTTTTATTACCATTTTATTCTCATTGTTTGGCTAGAAAAGTTTGTCCTTGTATTAACTTATGTGTTAGAATAATTTTAATTATAACATTTGAAACAAAGAGCTGTTCATTTCACCGATTTAAAATATGCTGAATATGATCCCATGTGTGACTGTCAACTCTATTACATGGAGACAACTTCTGTTCTGGAGAGGTGAATTCTCATCTTACTCCAAAACAAAACAAGACATAAAAACAAAAGTTGATTAGAAATTAAAAGCTCAGAAATTTAAAAGAAGTTATTACTTCTTTGGAATTTTTGGAGGTGTCAGGAAGCCAAATAAATTTCAAATCAATTATTCTTATGTTGGGCCTGAAAGTCTTGAAGCTAAGCCCTATTTTTCAATTGTTCAGAAATGGTTCCCTTCAAGCCTACCGTTGCTCATGAAAAATATAGTTCATCAAGGTGTCTGGAAATTGAATTTAAGTGGCTCTTAGTGTGGTCTAAGAAAATGTCCTTGCCAGCCTGAGTAGAATTCTCCCTAGTTATTGCTGTCAGCAGCAGCTCTTCCTCCATTCTTCTCACCTCTTCCTTCAGCATGGTTCTGGTCATCATTGCTGATCAATTTCATATGTGTAAGAAATGGCATGATTTCATGTTTTTGACCCTTTCCGGATTGAGAATTTTAGCATTACAAGATGGCCATCTTACTCTGTTCTCTGCTTTCTGTGGGCTGGGGAGTAAACAGAGGAATTATTTTCAAGCAAATCTCCTTTGTGATAAGGTGGACAGTCAAAAGATAATGGGCATCAATAGGAAGTTAAAATGAAATGCCTCCTCTCTATTCACAGCATCTCTAGTTAGCAATACAGGAGTTCTCGTGCTGCAGGAGAAGGCCATCACAGGTAATTTTGTGAACTCAGCCATAGTCTTCCTATTGTTGAGAGCTGTGCAGAGAACCTGATTATTTCTCAAAGAACTGTCATTTTCCCAAGAGCTGGCATTTTCAGCCTCTTGAAGAGCACCAACCACTGTTATCATAACTCTAACTTGAGCAATCAATCAGGGGGTTGAGATATTAGGGCTGGAATATATAATTTCATAAGGGATAATTTAGCAAAATTCACCTTGAACGGAAGCATCTTCAGCCAGCCCTGTTTAAACAAGGCGGTCACTGCCTGCTCTCCTTGGCACTGCCCGTTGCTCTCTACACTCGCACTACCCTTTTCTCCAGACAGAGCAAATTGAAAATGAGAGAAGAATATGAAGTGTGGGAAGGCTGGGCTTCATTGGTTCAATGGAAGGAGAGTCCATGCCCAGGCCTGTGCCCACTAAAAAGATCCATGTAGAGAGCACTGGCTTGACAGTCCCAGACATGCAGTCTAACTCTGCTATGCTTGCCTGTACATACTCACAGTTAAATTTTTCCTGTATAGGTAAAATAGTCATATCTTCTTGGAAGGTAAATTTTTTTTAAAGAAAAATATATGTGTGTGTGTGTGTCTGTGTGTGTGTGTGTATGCATGTGTATGCATATACACAAACATATGTATGTATATATATGTATACACACATACATACATATGTATGTATTTTGCCTGAATGTGTGTCCAAGTGCACTGTGTACTTGTGTAATGTTTTTGGAAGCTAGAAAAGGAGCACAAATTCCCTGGAACTGATATAGATAGTTGTGAGCACCACATGGGTGCTGGGAACTAAACCCAGGTCTGCCACAAGCATGCTTTTAACTGCTAGGCTAGCCATCTCTCCAGCCCTGGAAGGTAAATTTATAAATAACACTGTGATGTCAGAATTTTTTTTTTTTTTTTTTTTATTATAGCCAACCTTTGTATTTCCTCTTTATCCTCCCCATCCCACTTGTTCTGGAAGACAAACGTTCTTTTGGGCAAGGAGCTACTGGAGAAGCTGGCCTGCCTCCTCTTACCATGCTCCAACTCTAGGCTGGAACAGGGAGCTATATTTAGATTCCTAATCAAGCGAAAGACACTGCACACATGGTGACTTCTGCTGTTGCTGGTGATGAAAATGATGTTGAGGGTAAGGAGGGGTGTCGGTGACAAAGGTCCCACAGTTGGAGGCAGTGTGTGGCTTGAGTTCATGAAGACTGGCTTTTTCTCTCATCGCAGGGAATAGGAATCAGAGTCTAGTTAAAAAGATCAGGCTTGTTATGTAATTATATTAGGTAATTACAGGAACCAAAGAGTGGAAGTCATTTGAAGCAACTTGAGAGAAAGGAAGGGAGAGGAAAGAAAATATTTACACAGTATTTATCATCTGCTAAGATTTGTGTTCTTCCCCAATTAATCATAATAACAAGTTGGAGATTGGTGTGAATTCTATTTTATAAACAGGAAGTGTGAGCTGTAATTTAAGCTTGACATTTGTTAGTTTCAGGGTCATGTACTTCACAGGAGTCTGACTAAACACAAATATCAATGTGGGCATTGAGAGAGCCTCATGAAACAGAATCATCGCATGTTCTTCATCTCTTGATTGATTTGGGTGACCCATACCTAAGCCATTCATATTGTTCCCATTGGCCCTGGGCAGTGGCTGAGAACCCATCACATGCGCCACAAAGAGAAGTGATTATTAGAAAAATGCTTCCTTGTCTTTGTGCTTGATGCTCAGGCTTGGCACACTATGTAGATATGAATCCTGGAACCAAAGAAGCTATTGGTTACCTGAGGAAAACCAACTTGGAGATGAAACTGACTCTTCAGAAGGGAAAGGAAAGAGGCTCAAGCCATTGTCTTTTATGAGATAGTTGGGCTCTTGATTAAACTCACTGTGTTCCTGGATTTATAGAACATGAATCAAATTTCCACACTCTATCTTCACCCAGTGCTCATAAAAATTTAAGTGATAAAAGCTGTGATTCTTAGCTATAACTTTGACTTCAATATCCAGTCCTTTCCTATGGGCAACAGTGTTCTCCCAAGTGGTTAAAAACGGTTTTTTTTTTTTAAACTAGGGAATTAAATAATGGTAAAAAGATGATTGTGGCTTGCTGTTTAAAATGAAAGTGGAAAAGGCAAAAAAGGAGTGAGGGAATCATCTTAGAGTTATCATTGCGATGTTTTAGGAGGTCGGTACAATCCTTTCACGCATGTCTTTGACAAATGTGTGTTTAAGCACCTACTCTGTGGTAAGTACTTAGAATATAGTGTGACAGAATTGCCATGCTGCCTTTACAGAGTTCAGTCAGTTGGGAGCAAGGGTTGATAAATGGCCCAAGAAGCACATTCTGCCTTTGCACAGTTTTGTAAATAAAGTATTAAGGCAGCATGGCCATTTCTGTTCCTGTGTAGGTTATTGATGATTCCTTTTGTACTACATTGTTAGAGTTGAATATTTACCACAGAGAGTGTATTGATTACCAATCTTTAAATACTATTGGGGCCCTCACAGGAAAAGTCTGTTCACTTAGGAGAGGGATACCGTTCCAATAAGATCACAGTTTCTAGATCTTGTGTGATGGATGTAGTCTGTGTGATAATGATTATGATTGCTATAGATCAGATTGTGATAACTGACAGGCATGAGGAAAGCTGAGTTAGAGAAACTAATGGGATTCGAGGTGACACATGAACCATGGTGTCTGATGAGAAGGAGCTAGCAGTACAAGTGCTATGAGAAGACCGCCATGTGTCTGAGGTCATGTGATGGGATATGCTAAGGAGTTGAGAGAAGGAGGGTGTAACTAGCTACATCAGAGTGAAGGAGTAGGAGAGTGACAAGGTGAGATGTGAGAGACCAAGTAAGATCATAATGGACCGACCATACAGGTCTTAGCTTTCAGTCTAGATTTTCCCTATATGCAACGGAAGCCATTTTTTCATCACTGAATAATCTATATCTGTCTGTCTGTCTATCTATCTATCTATCTATCTATCTATCTATCTATCTATCTATTATCTTTCCTTCTAACTTGATAACAGCAGTGAGACATGTTGTCTTAGATGTCCCAAAGATGTTCTGAAACTCAAATTCGACATTTCTTCAAGACAAAATGGAACAAATGTCAGTAGTAGAGATAACACCTCCCTAGAATGATGTTTGAAAATTGGCTTGGTTCCTTCATCACTCCTTTCTTCCCTTCTCTTTCCCATTAATTTTGCCTATCACTGCACTTTGACGATCTCTATTAACTGAACAAAAGGTGCAATGACACAATTTCTTATTATTTTTATCTTGTTACTTTTGACTTACTATGATCTACCGTTTTAGTTAAACTGACCTCAGGCATTCTCCCAGGCTATAGCAATTGCTTTAAATATAACTGGTTGCTGTTACAAATTTAATAACATTTCATTTGAAAACCTCACAAGGAAGATTTATTTTGCAGAGTCACTACAGTACTTAAATTTACCTTGCATAATTAATCCCAAACATTAGTGTTCTATAAATTGAGCCTTGATCTCTCTATCAGGACATTTCTGGGAGATAAGTCATTAAGCTGATAGCTTTCCTTCAGAGTGAGTTATCATTCATCTGCTGTCTGTCTGTCAGTCTGTCTGTCTTCAATACAATGATTGATAAGACCAAAACAAACTTCCCATTCAGAAGTGGAGCAGATGTTTGGGCCTTCCTTGCCACCATGATGTTATATTTAGGGACATGTCACTTTGTTTTTAGGAGTTACTTTAACCACATTGAAGACATTTTATCACATGTAGATAATTTTTTTCTACATTGTCTTTTATGAGATAGTTGGGCTCTTGATTAAACTCACTGTGTTCCTGGATTTATAGAACATGAATCAAATTTCCTTATGAATGAAACTTGTCCTTCAGCGAGGGAAACAGGACAAGGAAACTGTGGTCTCATTGAAGAACACACAGTTTGTACAACCTCTGGATCCTTGCTGTTGTGACAAAGTTCTAGAGTAAGGATAATAAGCACAATGTGTGGTCTGTAATTTATCTCTGACTCTTTCAAAATAAATGGAACATCTTCTGTTCTCAAGACTTGGCAAAAGCAATTTGAATTTAAACTTGTTAACTAATATTGTCATGGATAATCACATTGCCTTTCCTTTCTTCTTAGCTAGCCAAGGGGAAATTCATACTATAGCAAATTATTTCAGTTGTACCTTGGTAGAACAGTCTATAATTAGGCTGAAGAAAAAAACCACTTGGATTGCTAGAAGAGATCATTTGGAATTTGGGACATGTTCCATTGCCTGGGTTGTTGATCTAAGTTTCTGACCAAAGTGTCTCTTATGGGAATTAACAACCATTTCTGTTTCTCTCTTGGTAATTCCTTGTCCCGCAGTTGGCTGATGTATCTTATTTCGAATCATAAGTGTTTCTCTGCAGTAACAATCTTGACACATGATAAGAAACTTGTCCTTCAGCGAGGGAAACAGGACAAGGAAACTGTGGTCTCATTGAAGAACACACAGTTTGTACAACCTCTGGATTCAGAAGCTCATCCATAATGAAGCGTTGATCTTCTAGATAAATGTTCTACAGCTCTACTTTATCCTCTGTTGGTCCAAAAGAGGAGACCGAGAAAATAGGAAAGCAGCCATCAGAGCCAGTAACACTCCTAACTCTATCAGAAAACTCATGCTGTGCTTGTGTTTACTATCATTATAGCAGGTTTGTGGTGGTCTTTGGTTGAACATAAACAATTCCAAAGAGTTCTGACATACAGCTAGACCACTCAGACATGATAAAATTATGCTAGTATCATAGCTTCATGATCATGTTTGATTGAATAAGATAGAGATGTAAATATCATGTCTGAGGTATACTGAGGTACTATCACCATATCGTGATACTAACCACAGCACCCCGTTTTCACCACTCATTAGATAAGATACCATGCCACAGACAAACCTTTCCCCCCATCAGCATTAAAACACCACGAACACTGGTTTCTGGGCAGTGTCCTCCAGTCACCTAACAGAAAGCCCAGTTCCACACTATGATCCTAGAACATTCTCACTGTGACTTTGTCACTCTTTTGGTGACCATTCTTCCCTGTTGCCATGAGGCACGATACTCAACATTGTCCAACCACAGCCATGTTCCTGTAGCTCTTTGGCTGAAGGCCCCTGGCATCCCCTTTCACTGGTTCATGCATCAACATTTGCTGTCATCAGATTCACCCTATTAAACATGCAGGAATCAAGGAATTGTTCCTGATGCACCTGGTGACTTCCTTTCAAGGCCGTGCTCCGTGATTTTACTGCATAATTAGCTCTCACAGACACTTCCCTTTCTGCTTCTTCAGAGCAACATTGGTGATCTAAGTGGTGAGCATCTCCTATATTTTCTAGTGTGATTGTCTCTGAATGGTCCTCCTTGGAGCTACCTTGCCTTTCCCTAACCTGGTTTCCAAACAGTGACCATGTGAAAAGGCCACTTCCTTTTCCCTAGAAAACTTTAAAAAGTCATTTTGTTGTTGCAGGCTCTTCAGTGCTTCTTTAATTCTATTATCACAATTACTCACCACAGCTCATTTATTATCATTATTATTATTATTAGTTTAGATAATCTTTATTTTTTTTTTTTTAGAGCCTCATGTAACTTAACCTAGCCTTGAAATCAACTATTTCTGAGAACACCCTTGAGATCCTCATATTTCTACCTCTGTGTCCTAAGTGCTGTGATTACAAGCATGCACCATCCCTGCTGGCTTATGTGGTGCTAGGAATTGAACCCAGGACTTTACCAGCTAAGCACTCTATCAATTGAGCTAGGTCCTCCGCCCCAGCTATTTACTCTCCCCTCATCTAGTGCTACTCTTTACCTCTTTTTATTCCAGCTCTATGGGCTGAATTTCTTTTTCTTGACTATCAGCCATATGTTTCTACTGTTATAAGGTCTTTACACATGCCTTCTGACTGGATGTTCACTCTCCTCCAGCTTCAGTAAGTTAACAGTTATCTACATTTCAAATCAGTTCCATTGTAGGATGGGGTATCCTCCTTCAACGGACTTGGGGCATTCTCTTATTTATATCTCATAGTCCTATATAGTTCTTTGTAGAAGCGCTTTCCAAATTCATGGTAGTATCATTCTTTCATCTTTTTTCTCTTGAAGTTAAATTATGTAACCGTGCGCCTCTTGTATTAATACTTATGTTGCCCTTGTGCTTACTAACTGTTTGATAGATATTTGTGGGGGAGATGCTACTTCTGTTCTGCTACAGCCAAGTCGCCTCATTTAGCATATGCGATTCAGCTTGGCTAACTGTATGCATCTGTTCCAGTCGCCATAGCAAAATAGCACGGATTGGGTGAAATGTATTTTCTCACTGTTCTGGGGTCAAGCAGCCCAAGGTCAAGGTACTGTTGGGATTGGACTCTGATGAGAGTTCTCTTCTTAGCTTTTAGATGGTGGCTTTGCTGTGCCATTGCATGGGCTTTCATCTCAGACTGCTTCTCTGGAGAGAAAGAACATGTGTGAGGTGGTATCTCTCCCTCCTTCTCTTTCCTTGTCTGTTATTTTTATTCAAGATTAAGTTTTGGAAACTGGGATCTTCCTTTTGTTATAAACCACCAGCCTTCTTAGACTAGGGCCTACAGTTATCACACCATTTAACCGTAATCACCATCCAGAACGGCCCAATGTGACATCGGTAGTTAAGGCTTCAGCATATTTGTGGGGGATCCAATTCACTTGATAGAGTCAACCTTGGAACTCCTCATCTGTAACAGGGAAAATCATGTAAGCCTACTTTCCGGGGTATGCTCTATGGCTTGAGGGAGGTTCTGAATGAGAAATCCCCTTGAAATGCAAAGAATTTTTCCCTTTATTGATAATAGATTTTTAAAATAATATATCCCGATTATTTCCCCTCCCTCTACTCCTCCAAGCTCCTCCCGCCTCCCCTTCCATCCAGATTTACCTCTTACTGTGTCTCATTAGAAAACGGGCTTCTAAGGGATAATAGTAAAGTTAAATTAAAAACTAAAATAAAGAGAAGCAAAAGCTAATACTTTGGAATTGGGCAGAACAGATGAACAAACAAACACAGAGAAGGAAAAGAGACAAAGAAAAGGCACAAGAAACAGATGTAGACAGAGAGACCCATTTGTTCACATACTTAAGAATCCTATAAAAACACTAAACTGGAAGCCATAATAAATAGGCAAAGGACATCTATCTATCTATCTATCTATCTATCTATCTATCTATCTAT
>JAPYYD010003554.1:0-14011 GCA_028551405.1 Uromys caudimaculatus | reverse complement strand
TGGATCTAGTTCAAATTTCTGAAAAGGTAATGACAAGAGATATCAGGCTCTTTCCTGTCTTTATCAGACTACACCTGGGTCAGAGCAAGACCACAAGGAGTCATGAGCACAGACAAAGTCACACATGAATGAATCCCTGGCATATTCAGATATAGTTGTCAACAGAAAAAAAGAGGCAGCATTATTGCACCCACATATCAGTTAATAAATCTTGGAAGTTATTATTTCCACTTAAAAGGAAATAGAAATAGAAATCAAATAAGTGCATTCCATGAAATAATCTGTTTCATATATTGCATTTGTATGCATTTAAAGGAATACAGGGAGAAAGAGCAATAGAAGGAGCTGGGACCAGTCAAATATATCTTCTCTTCTATCACTGGTCATAATCAATATGATGTTCTGTGAACTGCCAGTTTGAAGGGTAGAATCCCTAAAGTATCAACATTTTCATTATAATAGAATAGTTATCCCTCATTTCAGGCTGCCAGAGCGTGCTACATTGGCATTTCAACATTTATGTTGTGCTGGGAAATGTCTGTGAGGGTGCACTTCATACTCCAGTATGGTGGGGTGCTGAAAGCAACCATAGGTTGCAATGGACAAGAGTGCATGCCTACTTAAGTATTATGGATTTACATAGGCATCATTATCATATAGATTAATTTAGTCACAAAATTATGGACTCTGTGAGATTATAGTTTATATGAGCTTATTCTCCTTAATTGAACTATTATGAGGAATAAGATATTTGCTGATCCAGGGCATTGCCTCTGAAACTCTACAGGAGTTTTCTGTAAATAAATAGAATGATTTCAAGCATTTTTCTCATTCACCTTCCCTTATCCTCACAACCAGAACATCATTTGGATTATTCCATAGGGATGATTGTGTTTGGAAATTGGCTCATGTATCCTGACTCTGATTCTCCCACAGATTGATAAACCATGATGCCCCCAGTAATCAGTAATCCTATACATATACATATAAATACACACACACACACACACACACACACACACACACACACACACACACACACACACAATATTAGTTGCAGGCAAAACCAGTTCAGAGATATTTTTGCGGATCTATGTATTGCCTTTTCTGTAAATTATGTCTAATGAATTTAGAAACAAACTCTACATCTCATTCACCTCTGAAATTGCAAAAGGGTCCTTAGCAAAGCACCAAAGATGATTGTCTCATCCATTATCTCAAGACTGTAAGAGATAGTCTTGTGTTACTGTGGATAGTGTTGTGTAACTGACATGGAATTACAGGGCAAGCGACTTGAGAAGTATTTGGATGTACAATCAGAAAGCAATGGTTAATCTCTAAGCTAATACTCAGATATCATGAATACAGACTGGATTTATGAATTAATTTTGTTAGTACCAATTCAACATCAAGTTTTGTCATCTATGAAATAGATATTGATTTAATATGTGATTAAACATCTCTCTTCCGAAGTATTGATAGACATCTGTACTCAGATTAACACCTGTATAGGTATATGTGGGTCAACCTTACTAATTTAAAACTTTCTTATCTCTGAATCCTCCATGTATGGAGGGTTGAAAAATTCCTTATACAAGATAGTTAATTCTTAGTCTGTTGTTTCTTTCCTCAAAACTTAATCAGAAGTTTAAGTAAGTCTTCAGGTTACTCTTCCCTGTCCTCTCAGTCTCAAGGGAGCATTCTCATCCTTCAGTGTTTTTATTTTAAATTTTTATTAATCATTTTATTTACATTCCATGTGATATCCCCTTCCTGATTACACCTCCACACTCTCCCCATTTCATCACCCCCCACCCTCCCCTTTGGCTCTATGAGGGTGATCCTCCACCCACTCACTCACTCCCACCTCACCACTCTAGCGTCTCCCTACACTGGGGCATGAAGTCTCCACTGGACCAAGGGGCTCCCTTCTCATTGATGCCAGATAGGGCAATACTCTGCTTCATATGTATCTAGAGTCTTGGCTCCCTCAATGTATACTCTCCGCTTGGTTGTTTAGTCCCAGGGGAGCTCTGAGTGGTCCAGTTAGTTGATTTTGTTCTTGTAATTGTGTTGCAATCTCCTTCCAATCATACAGTCCTCCCCTAGCTCTTCCATTGGGGTTCCTAATCTCAGTTTCATCATTGATTGTAAATATCTGCATCTATATTGGTCAGGTGCTAGTACAACTTCTCAGGGAACAGAGATATTAGAATCCTGTCTGCAAGCACGTCTTGGCACTATCAATAGTGTGGGGATTCGGTGTTGCAGATGGGATGGACCCCTAGGTGGGGTGGTTTCTAGATAGCCTTTCCTTCAGACTGTATCATCCCCATTGGCTCCTGGGAGACTCTTGTTTCCCTGAAGTCTGAGACTTTCTAGTGCCTATGCCCAGCTCTACATTCCCAACTATTACATGATTCAATTTTCTGACTCTCAGTACTTATCTCTTTTCCCTTCCAATACCTGTTCATGTCCATGCCCCCTTTTCTCTCCCATTCCTGTTTCACACACAGTTCCTTAAGTCCTTTGATTAATTTGTTCCCTGTTCTAAGTAAGATTGAAGCATCTACAATCTGCTCTTCCTCCTTCTTAAGCTGCATATGGTTTGTGGATTGTACAAGGGTATTATGAATTTTTAGGGGTAAAATCTATGTATCAGTGAGTAAATACCATGTGTGGCTTTTGTGTATGGGTTACTCACTCAGAATGATATTTTCTTGTTCCATCCTTTGCCAGCAAATTTTATGAGTCACTGATTTTAATACCTGAGTAATACTCCATTGTATAAATGGACAACAGATTCTGTATTCATTCTTCTGTTGAGGGATGTCAGGGTTGATTTTAGCTTCTGGCTACTATAAATAAGGCTGCCATGAACATAGTGGAGCAGGGGTTCTTGTTATATGTTGAAGCATCTTTTGGGTATATGCCCAGGAGTGGTATAGCTGGGTCTTTAGGTAGAACTATTTCCAATTTTCTGAGGAACTGCCAGCTTGATTTCAAAAGTGGCTTATTAGCTTGAAGTCTTCATTACAATGGCGGAGTGTTCCTCTTTCTCCACATTCTCACCAGTATCTGCTGTCACCTGTTTTTGTTCTTAGCTATTATGATTTGAATCAGGTGGGGTCTCAGGCCATTTTGATTTTCATTTCCTGGATGACTAAGGATGTTGATCATTTCTGTAAGTGCTTCTCAGCCATTCAAGATTCCTCAATTGAGAATTCTTTGTTAAGCTCTATTCCCCATTTTTAATAGGGCTATTTGATTCTCTGGAGTCTAACTTCTTGAGTTCTTTGTATATTTTGTATATTAGCCCTCTGTCAGATGTAGAATTGGTAAAGATCTTTGTCTAATCTGTGAATTGCTGTTTTGTCCTACTGACACTATCCTCTGCTTTACAGAACTTTTTAGTCCTATGAGGAACCATGTGAAAATTGTTGATCTTCTAGTATGAGCCATTGTTTTATAAACAGCAAAATTGGGGTATGACATTGACACAATAATAGATGGCAGAGACCTCATATGTCAGGCTGCTGAGCTCCATGTAGGCTCTGTTGGACATTATGTCTGTATCCAGTGCAGTTTCAATGGCAGGCATACCACAATGCTCCATACCACTATGATAACAAATTAACCTTCTGAATGTATAAACAAGACAAAAATTAAGTATCTTCTCTCTTAAGAGTGGCTTTGGTCAGTTTTTGGCAAAAAACCTCTCAAGGAACAGCCACATCCACTTCCTGTCAGGAAGCACCGCTTGCAATAACAGTGCTGAGAGGTGGTGCCTGTAGAAAGGATGGATTCCCAGGTGAGGCAGCTCCCAGATGGCCCTTCCTCCAGTCTCTGCTCCATTTTTTGACCCTGTCTTTCCTTTGGACAGGAACATTTCCTGTTTAAAAATTTCAGATGAGTGGGTGACCCCATCCCTTCACCTGGGCTCAAGCTTATCCACTGGAGGTGATTTTAAAAGGTTCTATCTCTTCTTTACTGTGCATTTTGGCTAAAGTCATCCCTCTTGGTCCTGTGATGCTTGGAGCCAACCATCAGACTGAGCTCGGGGACCCAGGTGGAGGAGCTGGCTCAAGGTGTGGAATGGCAGAGTGGGATTGCAACACCATAAGAAGAAAAATGTTACCTGACCTGACCACCCAGTGCTCTCACAGACTAGACTACCATCCAAAGAGTGTATAAGGAGCCATCCCTGGCTCCTGATATATATGTAGCAGATGATGTTCTTGTCTGACTTTAATGGGAGGGGAGGCCCTTGGTCCTGTGAAGGTTTGATGCCCCTACATAGGGGGATGCTGGAGTAGTAGGACAGGATAAGGTGTGTCGGTGAGCACCCTAATGAAGATAAATGCAAGGGGGAGAAGGCAGATGTAGGATGGGATTATGGGGGGTAACCAGGAAGTAGGATATCATTTGAGATGTAAACTAAAAGAGTGATTAATAAAAATTTTACAATATTAAAATTTAAAAGCAGAAAAATCTCAACTTAAAAACAGCAAAACAAACAAAGAAAAAAGACTGGCCTTGATCATGATGTTTCTTCACAGCAATAGAACAGTGAATAAGAATACACTCAGGTTTGTCACAGCAATGGTCCTACTTCCTAGTACTAATTTTCTGCAAGAGGCCCTTGGACTTGATGGTCTTAGATGCCCCAGTATAGGGAAATGCTAGGGAGGGAAGATGGGAGTGGATGAGTGTGAGGGGGAGTACCCTCATAGAGGGCATGGGGAAGGGGAATTGAATAAGGGCTTCAAAGAGGGAAAACATTTGAAATGTATATAAAATAAATGTCCCAAAATTTAAAAAAGTAGGTACTAAGAAGTAAAACTTTCCTTATCATGTTCATGTAGAAGAATTGTGAGAAAGCAGTCTTTCATTCTTCTGATGTCTGAGTGTCCCTTTTAGAAAAGAATTTCTGTCACCTCCATGTAAAATTTTGTTATCCACAGCCTTAGGTAGGACTATTCTTGGCTTAGAACCTTAGTTCTCAAACAAGATATATTCTTACATGTGTAAGCCAGGATCTGAATTGGTTTCCACTATACAGACTTTAAATTAATCTCATTTCTAGAGGCAGATCCTATATCTAGCTCTGTGATCTAAGTTTGTTCATACATATATCCTTGATTTTAATCTCCAAAGTAAAGCAAGCCCTTCTGCCTACCTTGGGTTACTCTGTGCCCTAATGTGTGCCAATCTGCCACTGTACTAAGGCTCCCAAACAACTGTTTATTTTCTAGTCCATTTTATTCAATAATGGTAGCAGAAGTGATCTCCATTTTTATTTTTTGCAATATAATAATTTTAGTAATTCTTTAAAGATGTTGGTTTTTAGTCTTTCTTATATTACATCTAGACCACAGCTGCCAGAGCATCCTCTCTTCCAAGCCTTTCCCTTCTCCCTACGCTAATACACTTTTCTGTAATTTCTTTCAGAAAGAAAGCAAGCCTTCTAGAGTACCAACTCCAAATGGCATATCAAATTACAATAAGACTAGCCAGATCTTCCCATATTAAGGATGGACCAAGGCAACCCAATAGGAGAAAAGAAGGTCCCAATGGCAGGCAAAAGTGCCAGAGACAGACCCAGATCCCACAACAAGCTATAACATAAATACCCTCTAATATAACCTTAACATACATGCAGAGGGCCTAGGTCAGACTCAAGGAGGCTTTCTGATTGATTGTTGGGTTAGTCTTTTGAGTCCCTATCATTTCAGTTTAATTGATATTGTGGGTTTTCTTGTGGTATCCTTGACTCCTTGGCTCCAGCAATGTTTCCTCCCAGTCTTCTCCACTCAATCTCCAAGCTCCCCCTAATGTTTAGATGTTGGTTTCTGCATCTGATTTCCATCAGTAATAAATGAAGATTATCTAATGAAGATTATACTAGGCTCCTGTCTATGAGTAATAGAGCAGAATATCATTAGAAATCATTATATTATTTTGTTGTTTCTGCTCTTGTTTTTGTTGAGTTTTTTCCTTGCCACTCATGCATATTTCTTTCCTAGTTCTCTGGCCTATCATCCTCTTGCTACTAGTCTTCCAGGCAGTCTCAGAGGTAGAGCCCCTCCCATAGCATGAATCTCCAGCTAGACCAGTCATTTTTTGGTCACTCTCACAATTTCCCCACCATCTTTACCCCAAGACTTCTTGCGGGCAGGACAAACCATAGATTGAAGGGTTTGTCGATGAGTTGGTGCCCTAATCGCTCCAATGGAAGTCTTGTCTGCTTACAGGAGACGGGCAGTTCAGGTTTCTTATCCCCAATTACTAGCATCACCCTTTAACATTCTTTGGAGTTTTCATTGCCCTAGGTTTCTGCCTTGTTCCAGAAATCCCCCTCAGTTCCAGTTATCTTTTCTAGTACATTCTACCTCGTCCTCCACAATGCCTGGTCTTCCTCGTTCCCATCTCTACCAGCAATGTATACTCTATTTCTACTTCACATAGAGATACTTGTGACCCCCACTGAACCCTTCTTGTTACTTATGCTCTCTGCATCCATGGAATATTCATGATTATCCTTTACATGACGGGTACCTATAGTTACAAGTGAATACATACAATGTTTTTCTTTCTGGTACGGAATTTTCTTACTCAGTACTATCTTTTATACTTCCATCAATTTGAAATTCATTGCTTTCTATTATTTATTATATAACAGATGAGTAATATTAGGTTGTATAAATATACAACATTTTCTTCATGCATTGTTTAGTTTAACGATTTCTATGTTGTTTCCTGTTTTGGGCTATTACAAATAAAGCAACTGTGAACATAGTTAAACAAGTATCCTTTTAGTAGGATGGAGTGTTCTTTGCCCAGAAGAGATATGGCTGGGTCTTGAGGTGAATCTATTTTCAATATTATGAGAAGCTGCAGTAATTATTTCCAAAGTGTCTGTACATGTTTGCACTCCTACCAGCAATGGAAATTTTTTCCTTACTCCATGTCTTCATCCTCAGCTGTCACTTGTGGTTTTGATCTTAGTCATTCTGACAGATACAAAATGGAATCGCAGAGTCATTTGATTTGCATCTCCCTATTGGCTAAGGACACAAAATTTTTCTTTAAGTTCTCTTATGACATTTGAGATTCCTCTGTTCAGTATTCTGTTTAGATCTATACCCCATTTTTAATTGCTTTATTTGGTTTGTCGATGTCTAGTATATTGAGTTCTTTATATATTTTGGATATCAGACATCTGTCAACTCTGGAGTTGGAGACTATCTTTTCCCATTCTTTAGGATGCCATTTAGTCCTTTTCATGGTGTCATTTCCCCTAGTCTTCTCAGTTTCATGAGGTCCCAGTTATTGATTGTTGTTCTTAGCACCTGATCTATTGGTGTTCTGTTCAAGAATTTGTCTCTTGTGCCAGTGAGTTCTCATTTGTCCCCACTTTCTCTTCTCTTAGGCTCAAGATATGCGGGTTCAATTTAAGGTCCTTGAACCATTTGATTTTAAGTTTTGTGCAGGGTAATAGATATAGATAGATTTGCATTCTTCTACATGCTGACATTCAATTGTACCAGTGCATTTGGTTAAAGATGGTTTCTTTCTTTCTTTGTGTATTTCTGGCTTCTTTATCAAATAATAGGTGTACATATGTATATGGATTTATGACTGAACCATCTATTCTATTCCAATGATCACTCTGTCTGACATTATTCCAATGCTATGCAGGTTTTATTGCTATAGGTTCTCAATACAGGTTGAAATCACAGATTGTGTTGACTCTGCATATTCTATTATTGCACAGGGTTGTTTTATCTGTACTTGTTTTGGTGGATTTTTCTTTGTTTTGTTATGTTTTGTTTTTCTATATGAAGTTGAGTATTGTCCCTTCAAGTTCTATAACTGATTGTGTAGAAATTTTGATTAGAATTGCATTGAATCTGTAGATATCTTTGAGAAGGATGACCATTTTTACTATGTTAACCCCACCAAAAGGAGATTTTTCCATCTCCTAATACCTTCTTCAATTTCTTTCTATAGAGATTTGAAGTTTTTCTCATGCTGATCTTTCAATTACATTGTTAGAGTTACCCATGTTCTAATATTCCAATTGAGGGACTCACACTACTATGAGATTAAACTATTGTCATGTTGACTGAGAGTTCCTGAAAATTGTGTCATTTCTGATTATATAGCATTCCTATTAGGATGATATAGATTTTAAGAAGCAACTGCAGTGACCTGTGTCATATCTTTTACCCTTCAACACAAGAATTAACTGACATAGGGAAAAGTCTCCTGAGTTTCCTATGTGGTTAACTGAGAAGAATAAAAACTGGGCATAAACAGGAAACACCCATCTCTGCACCTGCTCCTCAGGTTCTCCATGACTAGCTTATTTAGATGCTTTCTTTTCATTGTATCATGGTAAAAAATATTCAGAAATATTGTTGATTATACTGACACAAGAGTTGTAGAGGTAGTGAGGGTCATGTATTCACAGAGAAGCAGTGAAAGAACCAGGGAATCAATCATGTAGTGGCATCGTTTTGATGGAGGAAAACAATCAAATAGCTGCAGTCTATCCAGAAGGTTGAGAGTAGAACTTCTTAATATCCTGGTAACCTTTTTCATATATGTAGGGACAGACCTCACCCTAATTTCCTTTGTTGAATTATTACCCATCCTTAGTGGAGATGTCACATGTGCTTTATGGACTGCTGACCTCTCTGCTGTTGGTCAGAAGACACATTAGATTCTAGTCCTTTTAGCAACAGAACCCACATTCAAGGTCACTGAAACTTTGTAAAACTGTTTTTAAGTAGTCATACTTTAAGCTTCATTGTGAAACTGGAATTGGAATGGTTATAGCAATTATTGTTGCCTACAGACCCTTTTCCAATTCATTTCTGTTTACATATACCTACAGGAAACTACCTGTGCTTAGACCCTGTGAAGTCTGATTCATGTCGACAAAGTTAGTCTGCAGCATGTTCTCATTCTTATTTATTCACAGAGTTTGGTTCCCAGTCTGACAGGTGTAGTGACTGCTCCTTAAGAAATGAAAGGTTTCCTATTAGAAATTGCTCTATGTACATAGAAATTAATAACAGAAAATTCATTACTGAAAATATGGACCATACACAGACATACTAACACAAAAGAAAGCCCAAACATTTTACTTATTTCACTACAGCTTAGCATAAGACAATTTTATATATGCCTTGTCCTTAAATATTTTAAGTCCTGGCCACTATTTATATTTTCAACAACTTGAACACAGACAACAGACATAAATTCTGAGCCTTTGGGCATATATGAGATTTACACATAAAATATATTACCAGATTTCTTGTTTATTCATTAATTTTTAGAATACATTTTCTTAGTTTATTAAAAATAGATTTTTCATTCAGTATATTTTGATTACTGATTCTCCTTCCCCAACACCACCTTCTTGATTCACCACATTTAGAAAACAAACAGTATCAAAAAAGAAAAATAGAAAAACAACAACATAAAGGAATATCAATCAAAATGGAATAGGATAGCGCGAACAGAAAAAGAAAGCATCAAAAACAAAGCACAAGAAACCCAGGTAGACACATACCCAGACAAGTTCACAAAACTTGATATAACAAGGATGAGTATCAGGAATGCATTGGACAATGGGAGTTGATACTGTGGCAGCACAGGTCTGATTACTGAGACAAGAAGAAAAAAAATGTGGTACCACAGTTTTACATATAATCTTAGAGCCTACTACAATTAACATATGTGAATATTGATTTGATAAGTGAATTTTAGTCAATAATATCTAGTCCAACTTGCAGTAATTATACTTACATGACTGTGCATTCTGATATAAATATTTCTCACAATCTAGAAGAATGGACCATCTGCTGCAACACACAGGCAGAGTTAACAGCACAATCTGAGGTCACATAATATTTAAGAATATGAAAGTGCTATACCTCTCCTGGGCAAATACCCAGAAGATGCTCCAACATGTAATAAAAACACATGCTCCACTATGTTCATAGCAGCCATATTTATAATAGCCAGAAGCTGGAAACAACCCAGATGTCCCTCATCAGAGGAATGGATACAGAAAATGTGGTACATTTACACAATGGAGTACTACTCAGCTATTAAAAACAATGACTTAATGAAATTTACAGGCAAATGGATGGAACTTGAAAATATCATCCTGAGCTAGGTAACTCAGTCACAAAAGAACGAACATGGTATGTACTCACTGATAAGCGGATATTAGCCCAAAAGTTCAGAATACTCAAGTTTCACTTAACAGTAACCGCTGGACTGAGAGTGAGGTCCCAGATGGAGGAGTTGGAGAAAGGACTGAAGGAGCTGATTGAGTCTGCAGCCCCATGGAGGGAGCAAGAGCGTCAATGGGCCTGACACATACCCCCCGGTCGTCCTGGTGCTTGGACCACCAACCAAAGAATACACATCTATGGACCCATGGTTCGGACCACATATGTGGCAGAGGATGACCTCGATGTCCATCAGGGAGAGAGAAGAGGCTCTTGGGCCTGAGGGTGTTAGAGGCCCCAGTAAAGGGGAATGTCAAGGTGGGAATATGGGGATGGGTGGGCGGGTGGGTGGGAGGTGGAATTCCCTCATAGAGGTGGGGATGTGGAGGGGATAGGGGGTTTCCAAAGAGGAGACCCAGAAAAGGGGAAACATTGGAAATGTAATAAAGTATCAAAAATAATAATAATTAAAAAATAAAATAAAATAAAACAATATATATATATGTGATAAAACATATATATATATATGTATAAATTTAAAAAGGAAAAAAAAAGAAAAAAAAAAAGGAAAAAAATATGAATGTGTTTCTGTTTACCCAGAGATTTGTGATTTGGGTTTTACAGGTTACATTTCTACTACACTTTATGGTTAGCTTTCCAACAGTGTTTCAATGATTCAGAATCCAGAAAGAGTTTTATCATGCAATATCACAATATTCCCTTTTAAATTGTTTTACAAAATTAGAAACATGTCAATGGATGTGGTTACCAGTTAAAAAATTGTCAAGGTATAGGGTATTGTCGGTTTATCCTGAATCAGCATCACTTTAGAATTAGGTGTCCTTTTACAAATTTCACAAGGGCACTATAGAACTGTGACAGGGAGACAGAAAAATGGATTCCCAAAATGATTATTGATGAGAAAATCTACCAGTTAATCTCTACTGTCATCTCAACCCAGGGTAGCTTCCTGCTCCTCCAGGGTTTCTGTCATGCTCAGGATGTGGTTGCAACACTGTGTCTTGCACAGTAATAGACTGCAGAGTCCTCAGATGTCAGACTTCTGAGCTCCATGTAGGCTGTGCTGGAGGATTTGTCTGCAGTCAGTGTGGCCTTGCCCTTGAATTTCTCATTGTAATTAGTAACACCAACACCAAATAAAGTAATAATATCTCCAATCCACTCAAGGCCATGTCCAGACTTCTGCTTTACCCAGCTCATAGCGGAGCTAGAGAAGGTGTAGCCAGAAGCCTTGCAGGACAACTTCACTGAGGCCCCAGGTCTCACCAGCTCAGCCCCAGACTGCTGCAGCTGAACCTGGGAGTGGACACCTGTGGAGAGAAAGTCAGAGTGGATGTCATTGTAACCTCAGGCTCTGTCTCCTCTTCAAATCTGGAAATGTTGAAGCCCTTACCTGCAGTTATTGACAGGAGGAAGACAAAGACCCAGGTATATTCCATGGTTAGAGTCTGTATATTCAGAGACTATGGAGAGGACATTGATCATCAGTTGTATTCAGGGTGTGGGCATCCCTGTATGTACTGCCATAGACTAAAGTAATTTGCATATTCATAAGCTAGGTACTTCATAGTTAGGGACCTAGTTCAGCTGGAGAACAAGAAAGGAGAAGACACATTGGTCAGATAATAGGATGCTCAGGTCCAAGTCCTAATCCTCAATGAGGAATTGCAACCCATAAGCTTTCACTTTCCCTCAGCCTAATGCACATGCTGTGCAAGTACCATCAGGAACTAAGCTCTCAACTGATTTCTGGCCTCACACTATTCTTCCACTTTGGGACACTTTTATTAAACTGATTTTCAGATGTGGGTTGTAAGGTAATGATAGGGATTAATAACTCAAAAAAAAAACCTACTACATTTCAAGAATTTCAAGCCTTCTTTCTGATATATGAAATTCATGTTTGCCTTTCCAACAGGTTATATACAGAAAACACACTAAAATGAAGAAAAGTAAATATACTTCAAAAATGTGGGCAGATAATTGATTAATGCAGCACTATCTTCAATAACTAAATTATTAGAATAAGCTATACCTAACAACATAAGATTTTAACACTAAGACATGGAAATAATCATTATATATATATATATATATATATATATATATATATATATATATATATATATCTCAGAACTTTTTCATCAGAAAGTAATAAGGAACTTTAATTGCTTTAGGACAAATGGATGCTACTGGTGATAACTGTATTAATTTTAGAATTTACCAGAAACACAGACATGAAATGAGAGCCTCATAAGAAGCTCTTATATGTAATGTGCAGCTCATAGTTGTATACCACTATATATACAAAGACATGATGATGTATCAGTAAAATTGTCTAGTAGAAAAAATGGAAATAGGAGGCAAAAGAAAAGAAAGGGTAGAGGTTAACACAGAAATATATACAGTATACAAAATACACTCATACAAAAATTCTAAACATACGTAAAATTGTTATTTTTATATTTCATGATGATTTTTATTCTTTAAAATTTCCAAGCACGTATAAAACATGCCATGATCTACCTCTACTCTCAGGACTTTCACCCATATCTATCACCACTAGGTCCCTGTGATTCTGCTTGGGAGCTTCTATTAAGTCTCTCTGCCAACATCCTGACCTTTTTTATTTCATTAACTAATATCATAGTGAGTCTAATTAGTGTTATCTATATACAGGTATATATGGTGATTATTAGTACATAGTGACACTCCAGAAACCATCCCCCAGCCGTGATTATATTCTACCCATCAAGCATCAAATGTCCATGGCCTCTCAGCATAGTGTGGACTCTCAGGTGTTCCTCTCCATCCAGGCTGTAATGGTTTTTAAATTGTTTTATCATCATTAGAGTTAGTAACAGGGCACAAATGCACCAACGTGGACGTGTTAACCTCAGAGGATGACTTATGGAATTCAATTCTAAGGAATTTGATATTGCTAAACTTGTCAGTAGACAGAGTTACCAGTACAGTCATTTAAAGGTTTCCCATGTGTTAATTGTCACTAGTTTTATTTGTTTGGGTCATATGCAGGCAAAATATATCTACTGAGAGAGATCATGTTTGTGATAAGAACAGGTTAATCCCTAGATATATAATTTTATGATCTTCAACCCCATTTTCTTTATCTTAAATTCATTCTTTTCTCTGTTTTGTGATGGTCCTTGATTCTTATGTGAGAGGTACTCTGTCAATCATTCCCAGCACTTTGAACATTCATGTAAATAAATAAATAAATAAATAAATAAATAAATAAATAAATAAAAGATTAAAAAAAACAAAAAGGCAGAATGTCATTCATGAGCAAGTTTTAAAAAGGGCTTTGGTTGTATAACAGGAACCCAGGGCTCTGGAGCTCAGAGTAAGAGGAAACCCCAAAGGCTAGCAGGAAATATGTGCCACTTCCAAACCTCCTGCATTGTAAAAGGAAGGCACAGAGCCCAGAACCAGCCTGAAATAGATGTACATCTAAAAACTATGGTGGTGTCAATGTGATCTCCAATCCCTGTATTATATGGCAATATCCACTCTGCTGATGTTGAGAGATGTCTGGTTGATGGAGCTCTTGGGAGATTGTGAGTTGGCTCTAGCAGGATTGGTTTTGCACTTATCATCATTCCACCAAATATATACCGGACACTCCAGACCCTTTTATGAAGGCTAACAGAACCAGCTCCACCCATACCAGAAGTACTCAGTGTTAACCCAGAGGATATGTAGGTCAGATTTTAGGAGGA
>JAPYYD010003553.1:0-14013 GCA_028551405.1 Uromys caudimaculatus | reverse complement strand
AAAAAAAACTTGATAAAAAAATGCAGACTGCCACAGTCTACTGGTTTCAGTAAAAGTCCAATGCATGTGAATCAAGGAAATGACATAGTGGCATGTTTATTAACTAAGTGAGTATATGTATAATGTGTGTGTGTGTGTGTGTGTGTGTGTGTGTGTGTGTGTGTGTGTGTGTGTATAGTGTGTGTGTGTGTGTGTGTGTGTGTGTGTGTGTGTGTAAGCAGTGCTGCTAAGTTGTAATTTTTCTGTTTGTTCTTCAGTTTCTTAGTTTCAAAAAATAAACTCGTGCATTCCTAGATCTCTCTTGATATTTCCTAAATTCATTTTCTTCCCTATTCACACAGGGAAGGAGGAACCATTTCTTTGGGAGTTTTTTCCACTGTTTTTTCTTTCATTCTGTATATATTGGGATGGCATCCCAAATTAAAAAGTCTAGGCTTTGCTACAGAGAATACTCAAGTTACTGCTCCTGATGAGAGAGAGCCAGAAGATAGTAGCTAGCTGGTCTGTAGTGCCTATCTGCATTAGTCACAGGGTGTAAAAAGGCAGAGCTTTGAGTGTTGGATGCCTGCCTGCTGCTGATAGCCTTAAGTCTGCCTTTAAACATAACGTCAAGAACCATGACAATCAGCACATAAACCTTCTGTACTCTTTCCAAGCCTGGGCACAGAAGTGTGGTAAGATCAACCTGCTGATCTGAGGGCTGTTCTTACCCATTAAGGAAGTTCCCACTGAACGATACCAGCACCTCTGTACCGATAAGTTCCACAGCTTTAGTGGAAATAGGGAAAGAAGAAGAAAATGTAAGAAGAGTCTATAAAAGAATCAAAGAAAAACAAAGGACAAAGCAGGAGATAGCATCCTCCCTGTGTCTTTGCTGCTGTGACAGCTATTACATGACAACTATGAAAGTGGCCTACCAACCTCAAGGATCTCCCCAGGGCTGGGAACGTTTGTGATGACGTTCTAGGAACTTCTACCTTGTTAGATTCATCTACCCTGACAAACCTGGGTTGGAATTATGACTGCTATCATTTTCATGTTTAAATAATTTCATGATTCTAAGGATTTTTTTTAACTTTCAAAGCTGTCTTAAACCATGTTTTCTTTTTTTCTGTTGGTAAGCTGTAAACACTCAAGGCGGTTGAGAGTAAAGAGGTAATCATACTCCTTATGGTTAAATAGAAAGAGAAAATCACTTGGGAAAGCAAGAGGTTGAAGCTGATTAAAAACCAATATTTGACTTTGTTCTAGATCCCATATATTTTCAGGTCGTAAAGAGAATTTCTTTCTCTGCAGTTCTGGGAAACGATTACACATTGAGCCAGCACTGGCCTTAGTCCATAGAGCTCACGTAAGAACGTGCACACCCTCTTCAGCATCATTGGCTGGTTTCCATGTGTGTTATCTTTCCCCAGTATCGTTAACTATGGTGTTCTGTACTCAGACTCTGTCCAGAATCAGCTCAGAGACACAGCGCATAGCTTAGAAAGTCCCCAATCAGAGATGTTAGTCAGATTCTCTGCAGACAAGCTCTTATTTTGTCTGAGGGTTCTTCCTTTCAGTAAAGGAGGAACTCATTGCTCCAAGTATGCACCTGATTCAGAAGCTGACTGGAATAAGTTCTGACTTTGCCAGGTTGCTTGACATCACGATTTCCCTTGAGGAAGAAAGATTTTATTTTATTTTATTTTATTTTATTTTATTTTATTTTATTTTATTTTATTTTATTTTATTTTATTTTATTTTATTTTATTTTATTTTATTTTATTTTATTTTATTTTATTTTATTTTATTAGAAATAATACTGACCTAGTACTTGTTATGTAGACCAGGCTGGCATTGAATTCATAAAGATCTGCCTGGCCTGGCTATGTTTCACAAGTGTTGGGAATAAAGTCATGTGCCACCATGCCAAGCTGAAATATTTGTATCTATAGGAACCTTTTAAGTCCTACTTGCTGACATTTTTTTCCAGTCAATTTTCTTTCATATATAGTACTGCATTTCTAAAATATTTTCAGTGTGTGGTGGTTTGAATAAAATTGGTGCTCATGGATCTATAGAGAGTGGGACTATTAGGAAGTGTGACCTTGGAGTAGGTGTGGCTTTGTTGGAGGAGTCATATGGCTAGCACTGGGTTTGAGATCTCAGACGCCATTTTACTGCCTGCTGATCAGATGGAGAACTCTCAGGGCCTTCTCCAGCACCGTGTCTGCCTGCACCACCATGCTTCCCACCATGAAATTAATAGACTAATCCTCTGAACTGTTAATTGTTTTCCTTTTTAAGAGTTGCCTGGGTTGTGGCATCTCTTCACAGCAATAGAAACCCTAAGACTCAGTGCAAGGGTTCCCTAGTCCTTGTAGGAAAACGTGCTTTAGAAAGTTGTTGACTGCTTCTTCTGTCATTCCTTTCTATAATATTTAGATTGGTATTTATTTTACATAGTGAGTTGTATCTGCTTCTTTCAGCTGAGAGTTAAGGGGTGCTAAAGTTTCTGAGGGTGCCACTGAGGCCAATATAGAGCCTACAAAGAATACAAATATAACTGTGTCATGTCTGTTCATCATTTATTCAGGTAGACTGACTTACCTTCATCTCTTAGAGCACATAATATAGAATTCAATATGAAACAGTTATTAACCTAGGATAGTAGAATAGCATATGCTCTGAGATCTCCAAGGAGTCTCTCTACATATACTGCCTATTATTATATCACTTATAATATGGCATCAATATTCCATGGTGGTGAGAAGAAATTATTATATGGTGAGCCAGCTCTTATTCTGGTAGCCTGCTAACTGAGAGGTACGTGCTTTCATAGGGCTCCTAGACCATATTCTTCAGAACTACCATTGGACTATGGCCAGTGCACGTAGCAATAGAACTCAAGACAAATCTGCTCATATCGTCTCTATGTGAAACAGATAACATTGTGACAATTAGATAAGTTCATAACAATCTGTGGTCTGGTGGGGAGAGTACCACGCCTTGTCGGTTTTCAATAAGTACTTTCAGATTCATAAAGTAAAATCAGAACCACCTTTAAACTACCAACAGCGAAAACAGAGTCCAAGTTATACTACCAAGAAGAACCAGCGTGTCTATCAATATCATTCATGATTCCTCCCTTCTGTCTTTAATTCTTTATTCTTTATTTTGAAATATCTTGCTCAATTATGAATAAGTAAAGGTGACTTTAATCTCCAACCCCTATTCTCACTAAATATTAAACCCTAGCCCAATGGCAGCAGTTTTAGTCACAGATGTCAGTAATGCTATCTGCCCACTAACAAGAAATTCTGCATTAATCCATTCTTCCTGGGAACCTTTATAATGAACATTGGTATGTGGGTTACAAGTGTGAACTAGAGCTCATATGGTTATAGCCCCATTGCTGATAAGGCCCTAGGCTGGAGTAACATTCACCTGCAAAGAGTCAGAGAACTCAACTTTTGTTCCTGTTCTTGCTTTCTACTCTTATAAAGTCATCGGTAGTCAATCACAGGACATATACTAACATCACCTACACCAATCATCTCTCAAAGGCCCTATCTATAATCGCCATAATTGAATTACATGCATCCCTCTTTAAAACAGCTTAAAAAGAATATTAAAATTGAACATGTAAACTCATAGGGACAAACTAAGCTGTGTCTAACCCACAGCAGTTTCTGAAAAAAATGACAGGACAAAAAAAAATCAAGACTGATAGGATATATCCCATTTTTTTTATATTTTAGAATAAATACCTAAAATATAAGCTGATTACTTTCTACTTCCTTGTTTCCTGATAGCATAGAAATAGATCACTTCACAGCACTGAGATCTTAGAAGTCCTAATAAAAAGGGGTATAGGATGTCAATGTTTTGGCTAACATTTATAATGAAATAATCTAGCATGTGCTCACACATCCGAGCTCCACAGACAGTAGCCTAATTGACGTATGAGCTGCTCTTGCGTAAGTTATAGTGACCCTCTCCAAAAACAGTTGAGCACGGAGTTTCTCTTGGATATTATCTAAATTAAAAGTAAATCAACAAGAGGAGAACTTGTGAGCTGGCAATTTAATACGTTTAGTAGAACTCTAAGTCAACTAATTATCCAAATGCAAGCCATCTGGTAAAACAAAACTGTAGTAGGGGAAAATGTTTAAGATCTTAACTTCCCAAGTCACAGATCTATGTTTCAATCCCCACCTCTGTTCATATCAGCTGTCTTACATCGAGCAAATTAGGGAACATCTGCTGGCAGAGGCAGCTAGCTAATCATCCCAATTACGTTGACTTCTTCAAGGGTCCTGACTAGACTGTGTCTTTCAGCCGTTCTTGCAGTTTAATTGTAGCCATCTGAACTGCTCTTGCCAAAACATGAACAGAAAAGTAGGAAGTGCCACTTGAGGACTGAAGTTTTCTAAGTAGGCATTTCTCCTCTATTTGTTTTAGCTGCAGGCTGAGCTGAGTGACAATTAAAAAAATAAAAATAGATGAAGAGCAATTACTTGGATGACACTGATTTAGGATGGGTCTCTGAGAGCACCTCTAGTGAACTTTAGGGTATTCTTTGTTACCATAATTTAGACCACCTTAATGAATGCATGTTTTTAAAATAGAAGTGCAACAATGCTGCCAACATTATGAAGTTGATTTTGTTTATTTTTGGTTTTGATTTATTTTTTAAGATAGATAGAAGTAATGAAATCCCTCTAACACTGATTTGAATTAACTGGAGAAATTTTCCATAATGGAAGTCAGTCCATTCCACTTGAAGAAAAAAAAAAAAACAAAACAAAAAACAAGACAAAAACCAACCAACCAATCAACTTTCACGTGTGTAAATTTCTCTTCTTCTCTTTCCTTTCCATGTACACACCACAGTCACGATTATTTATTTGCTATTTCCCAATGTTCAAAAAGTTAGGATCTCTTTATTGCAATTTCTAATTTGATATGGAACTCATTCTGTTACTTGTGTTCAACAAGGTGTTTGTCATTTGTCTGCTTAAGCCAGAGCAGTAAAATCACATATCAGTGGAATTATTGTCTTGGGTCCAATCCCTAAGTAAGGAAAACAGGGTCTCAGAATAAGTGGTTTGGGTTAAAATGATTTCTCAAAACAAGTCTAGCAAACTAAAGGTGCCTGGGTTACATTAACCTAAAAGAAAAGGCCGTTGGAGTTAGAAGAGTCATGAGAGATGGTAATTGAGGCTGAAAATTACTAAAATTCATTAATAAACACATATGAAATGGTATAATGATAGCAATAATCAGTTAAATGCTTATTAAATCTTTAGCAAAGTTACACAATGACATGAGAATCCCATGCCATCTTTGCATTATGACTTTCCTTAGTCATTGTCTTTGCATCATTGTAACAGCTCATCACTAATTTAGCAGATTAAGTAATAGCCATTTATTATCACCCTATTTTGTCTGGGACAATGTGACCTAGCTGATTTCCTCTGGCTCAGGTCACATAAAGCCTGATCAATTTGCAGATAGGACTGAATTAATTTTTGAGAATGGTTATGAAACGGTCGTTCAGTCCCTTCTTTTTGTCTCTAATTCGTCACAGCTTTTATCTCCTGGAGACATCTCTTTGGTCCTGGCAGGCAGTTCTCAAAGATCTTACAATTGGCACCAAGTTTTCTTCATGCTCAGAATCTGCCTTCGCTTCCTTTTCAGCATCATCTTTGCTGTATCCTTTTTAAACCACATCTATCCTATTGCTGTGAGAAAACACAAAACCAACTTGGGAAGTACTTTATTTTATCTTTAACTTCCAAGTCACAGTTCATCATAAAGGATATCAAGGTACGAGTTCAGGACAGGTACTTGGATGCAGGAAATGAGTGCTACTTACTGGCTTGCTCCCCATTGATTTCTGGGGTCTTTAATTAATTAATTAATTAATTAATCTATTTATTTATTTATCTTAAACTCCAGATTTTATTCCCCTCCTGGTCCACTCTCCACACCTCCTCCCCTCCCCCCTGTCTCCACAAGGATGTCCCCACCCCCTACCCCACCCACCAGACCTCTAAACTCCCTGGGGACTCCAGGCTCTTGAGAGTTATGTGCATCCTGTATGACTAAACCAAGATCCAGCGGTCCTCTGCTCTATATGTGTTGGGGGCCTCATATCAGCTGGTGTATGCTGCCTGGTTGGTGGTCCACTGTCTGGGAGATCTCAGGGGTCCAGATTAATTGAGACTGCTGGTCCTCCTACAGGGTTGCCCTCCTCCTCAACTTCTTCCAGCTTTTCCCTAAGTCAACCACAGGGGTCAGCAACTTCTGTCCATTGGTTGGGTGCAAATATCTGCATCTGACTCTTTCAGCTGCTTGTTGGGACTTTCAGAGGACAGTCATGTTAGGTCCCTGATTGTGAGCACTCCACAGCCTCAGTAATAGTGTCAGGCCTTGGGGTCTCCCCTTGAGCTGGACCCCACTTTGGGCCTGTCCCTGGACCTTCTTTTCCTCAGGCTCCTCTCCATTTCCATCCCTGCAGTTCTTTCAGACAGGAACAATTAAGGGTCAGAGTTTTGACTGTGGGATGGCAACCTCATCCCTCACTTGATGCCCTGTCTTTCTGCTGGAGGTGGACTCCACAAGTTCCCTCCCCCCAATGTAGGGCATTTGATCTAAGGTCCCTCTCTTTGAGTCCTGAGAGTCTCTCGCCTCCCAGGTCTCTGATATATTTTGGAGGGTCCCATCAACCGCCTACTTTTCGAGGTCACACATTTCCCTTCTTTCTGCTGGCCCTCAGAGATTTCAGTCCTTTTCCTCCACCCGATCATGTTCTCTTCTCCGACCCTCCAATTCCCTTGTACTACCAGGTCCCTCCCCCCCCCCTTGGGGTTGGTTTCTTCTCACTCCCAAGGGGGACTAAGGCATCCTGGGCGAGGCAAGTCAGACCCAAAAGGACATGCATAGTATGTACTCACTAATAAGCAGATACTAGCCAAAAAAATTAAAAAGTGCCAAACAGCCAAGATACAGCCCACAGAGCCCCCCATGGATTTCCTAGCCTGTCTTTTAAATTTATTATTATCTTTAATCTTCTTGTGCAGCCCAATAGTTATCTCCTTCCCATTCTGCCCTCTGACAGTTCCCCAGCCCATTCCTCCTCCTCTGTCTCCAAGAGGATGTCCCCACATGCCACACCCCCAAACCCCTCCAGGCCACCCCATTCCCTGGGCCTCAAGACTTTTAAAGGTTAGACTCATCTTCTCTCACTGAGCCCAGCCCAGGCAGTCCTCTGCTGTATATGTGTCCAGAGCCTCGGAGTAGCTAGTGTATGCTGCCTGGTTGGTGTCAGCCTGCTTTCTTACACTGTCTTATACTACCATTCAGGGGTGTGACCACCATAATGCATTGAACCTTCCTATATGATTTATTAATCAAGGAAATTCCCTATAAACTCATCTACAGGCAGTTTGATGAAGGCATTTTTACAACTAAGGTTCCTCTAGCTTGTGTCAAGTTGAAAAATAATCAAAACAAAAGAAAAGCAAAAATAACCAGCATCCGACTCTAACTGGACAAAAATGACGAGAAAACTACAACCAATCAAAATGTATAGTCTACTTGGCATGAATACATCTATAATGCAAGTCTCCATATTCCAGGCTATGGGATCAATACAGAAGATAGGGCAGAAATATTATCAGAGGCAGATCTTCCATGAGATTGTATTACTAAGGAATATCAGAGCTACTTTCATAAAGTCTCACCAACATGACTTCTTTTTTTTATTGGATATTTTATCTATGTACATTTCAAATGTTATTCCCTTTCCCAGTTTCTCTCCACAAACCCCCTATCCCATTCCCCCTCCCCCTGCTTCTATGAAGGTGTTCTCCCACTCACCCACCCACTCTCACCTCACCTCCCTGGCATTCCCCTATACTGGGGTTGAGCCTCCTCAGGACCAAGGACCTCCCCTCCCATTGATGCCAGATAAGGCCATCCTCTGCTACATATGCAGCTAGAGCCATGGGTCCCTCCATGTCTACTCTTGGTTGGTGGTTTAGTCCCTGGGAGCTCGGGGGGGTCTGGTTGGTTGATATTGTTGTTTCTTTCTAACCCCTTCAGCTCCTTCAGTCCTTTCCCTAATTCCTCCATTGGGATCCCCTTGCTCAGTCCCATGGTTGACTATGAGCATCCACCTTTGTATTTGTCAGGCTCTGGTAGAGAGACAGCTATATGAGGCTCTTGTCAGCAAGCACTTCTTGGCATCCACAGTAGTGTCTGGGCTTGGTGTCTGCATATGGGATGGATCCCCAGGTGGGGCAGCCTCTGGATGGCCTTTCTTTCAGTCTCAGCTCCACACTTTGTCACCATGGGCTAAGGCTGGTTTTCAGTAACAATAAAAACAACAGAAAACCCAATATGATACTTAAACATTCACAGAACAAGGATAACAATAATAAACATGACACAGGGGTGTGTGTGTGTGTGTGTGTGTGTGTGTGTGTGTGTGTGTGTGTGTGTGTGTAGGGGGGTTGTTAGAAGCCCTCAACCTCACACAGGTAACTGTAGAAAACTAAAGAATGCTACAAACTAGAGAAATAGTGTTCCCCAAGGAGGAGCATAACAGTTGGTTGTCCAGTAATAGCAAATGATCAGTCATGAAAACATATACATGCAAGTACACCGGCTGAATCACAGAGACTAAGCAGGTTAGACATATGTATTTAATAATATATATTAACAATTCATGACGAAAAGGACATGAGTTTGAAAGACAGCAAGAAAAGGTCTGTGGAAGCAATTGGCAGAGGGAAGAAAGGGAAAATGATGTAATTACATTATAATACAAAAAAAGAAAGGAAGTTCGTAATTTCAATTTTAAAAATGAGCTACATTTAGGGCTCCTGCAATCATGTTGATCTCAGCACAGTAACACAGGGTTATCTCCCTGTTTAGAGATTTACAACTTTGAGCTCATCCTCATCTCTAGTCAAAATGACCATGACCATTGATCATAATCAGAGTCAGAATGTCTACAAAGTCACCTCAGTCTTGGGTAAGAATGT
Organism: Uromys caudimaculatus; assembly: GCA_028551405.1. Lineage (NCBI taxonomy): Eukaryota > Metazoa > Chordata > Mammalia > Rodentia > Muridae > Uromys > Uromys caudimaculatus. Next base: position 4,975 of record JAPYYD010003553.1, on the reverse strand, counting down.
ACTCTTTTATTTTTACCAAACGCCCTTGGCTCTCTTTCAAGATTGCCGTAGGAAACAGTCTTAGTCAAAATCTGGCATTGTTTTCACAAAGAAAAATATCAAATTAATTTAAGTTCTATATTAGTTTCATTAGCATGTCAGTACTCTGCTTCAGTTCTCAGGCTTAAGAAATGGGCAATAGCTCATATAATTAATGCAAAATAATCATTTTATATAGAAATTCTCACATCTATGCCTTGTAAAACATTTGACTATTTTTATTAAACAAGCTTTTATTAAATGAGTTTTATAATTACTAAATTATAGTTTACTTTAATTCACATTAAATATTACCTCAATTGCAATGTTTTGAAATAAACTCTTATTTTAGATTGGATAAACTAAGCTAATTGACCTATGAAATAGCTTACAAATTTGTCGGGGTTTTTTTGGTGAAGACTTGAAACCCAATTCTGAATAATTTTCAAGTGTATATAATACTTTCTTGTGAACATATACAGTGATCATGTATATGTCTTGAATTGTCTTGCATTTATTCTCCCTGTTTAATAGAAAATTTTTAACCTTGACCATCATTTCCCAATTCCAACTTGCAGCCTCACCCAGATTATTACCACCCTACCCTCTACCTCCATGAAACACTTTAGAGCTCACATATAACTGAAACTATTAAATACTTCTGTTACTGCCATATTGCACACTGTATAGCATCTCAGTAGAGGTGATAACTAAGGCATGAAATCTATATCAGTTAAACAATATCACATTTTACTGAGTAGAGAAACAAATTAAATCACAGTTCTATCATTGGTAAGGCTAAAACTGGCAGGTGACCCAAAGCTTTCACTGTACTAATTTGCTGGCTAGATGAGCAAGCAAAGACTGAGTAGTGAAGGACATACAAAAGTCCAAAAGCTGACAAGTTAATGCGTTTTCTTATTTTATAACTGCCTTTGCTTAAATATAACTAACCTCCACACATTAAACACTCTTCATAATATTTGATGAATAAGAAATGATAAATTTCTTATGTTCTTCCCAATATCTGAACCGTTTTTATGCTTATCCCCTCATTAATTTATCTGTAATCTAAAATGGAGGATTCTGTGAATGGCCAAATCAAAACTTTATTAAGAAGACATTCATGGCTTTCACAGTCTTAGACATTGAAAGCCCTTTCTCCAAGCAGCAATCTTCTATTCCTTCTTCAAGTACAGAATGACTCATTATCTACTCACAAATGACTTTACCTTTCTTCTGAAATCATCTAAAAGGCACCTCTGTTTTGCACATTATTCTAAATTTAAGAAACCCTGGTGACTGATTTCTTCAAGAGGCAAGTTTTAGTTTGGAAGTATACTTTGGCCCTTTTCCTTTTATTGCCTATGATTGTCAGAAAATGTTGATTAAAACAAAATTTTTGTAAGGACAGGAACCATGAAAGACACTAATCACAACATAACGCAAAGAATAGGAGCAATAGAGACAAGCAACATGTACACTCTGCTCCCCATGGCTGGGAAAGTGTGGGACAGGAGAGGAAGTAATGGAATGACACAATAGGGAAAGGACTTTGATCCATCCAGTGGTTTCTGTAGTGGCAAGGGTCCCCTGATTCTAGAGAAAAGAAGGTGAAGTGGTCAAGTGTAAGACACTCAAGCTACTACATCCAGTGGTCACTTTGCAGAAAATGCCTTTTCCTTGTGCTGTTCTCTTTCTGCATAAGATAAACTTTCATGAAAACGTTAAAGCCTTGAAACATTCGGAGAGCATCATGTTTTAATTTTTGTGATGGTTTGTATATGCTTGGTTCAGGGAAAGGCACAGTAGAAGGTGTGGCCTTGTTAGAATAGGTGTGTCACTGTGGGCATGGGCTTTAACACCCTAGTCCTAGCTTCCTGGAATCCAGTCTTCTCGTAGAGGCCTGCAGATGAAGACGCAGCTCCTCCTGCACTATGCCTGCCTGGTCAGGGCCATGTTCTTGCCTTGATGATAATGGACTAAACCTCTCAACCTGTAAGCCAGCACCAATTAAACGTTCTCTTTATAAGAGGTGCCTTGGTCATAGTGTCTGTTCACAGCAATGAAAACCCTATGACAGTTTTCTTCTCCCCTTCTGTGCTCCTTTTAATTTCAGATGTTCACTTGTGCCTTACATAAACCAGAGATGAGCAGAGGTTATATAATTGTGTTACTTCTAAATGCCATATTGTCATTGTCCTCCTCTTATGCTTGGCACATTTTTGAAGCTACCATCTGAAATTAACTTGCTTTTTTAGGTGTTAATGCATGCATAGTTTTTATATTCCTTACAATTCTATTTGCATCTTGTTAAAATAACTGGAGACACCATGACCACCAGACACTAAGTGCACATATATACGTACATATTAGTCCCTCCACTGAAAAGGAGGTGAAAGTCACCACTAAGCTCAGGTCATCATTTTTGCTAAAGGCTGATCTTGAACAACATGTGCATTATATTCCAGGTAAATCTCTTTACTAATGTTTACAAACACTTTCTTGTTGGTTTTTGGTTTTTTTCTGCTTTGCTGAGAAGTTATCTACTCTTTTACTAATAAGTGTTTTCATCTTTTCTTTCAGTCATGTTCCTCTTCTGAAATGCCATATCACTCTCATATTTGACAAGCCCCACAAAATGTCATTTATTTTAATTTCTATTATCAGTTTTTTGTTGTTTTGGTTTTAACTTTAAGTTGGTTAAACGTATTGACTACTTTATAAAAAAAAAAGTTTCTCTATACACATAATTCATACTTAAACCCACATGGATATAGATAAATAGATAGAGAGCCAAGACCACCACCTCAGAAAACAGCATGAGCCAGCACTTACACACATATAATACAGGATCTATTTCATCAAAATACATACACACACACACTCATGCATGTGCAAACTGTAATGAACATTTAATAAAATACAATTAATAATAATTTATAATGTAATGTTATCAAAAAATAAAGTTAAAACTATAAATCTATATTTTAAACCATTATAAAAGAGCAAAATATGCCTTAATACTCACTAACCATAACTTTTCCATTTCAGGCATATATCAACTGATTCTCCATTGTGGACTTTGGATAGGAGTGCCCTATTTTCATGACTAGAGTAGAGTAGAAATCTATATGTTTAAAGATGTAGCACTTTATTTGAAGATGAAAGTATAAAATTCCTTTGTTTTAATGCATGTTTATATAAGCTATATACCTTGTATGCATACATGATTTGACTGTCTCATTTTTATAATTCTGAAGTGAACTTTTATATTCTCATATAAAAGACAAGATTGACAAAAAATAAAGACATTCAAGGAGAAATAAAGAACTTTCGTGATAGTAAAGGAACTAATCAAAATAAAATGTAAGGTTTTGGTATAAAATTAAGGAATTAAATATTTTCTGAAGTCTCATACCTATAAGCTCTGGGGTCACACTAAAGCATTCATATTAAAGAAAAATGAGAGAAAAAAACCCATTGGTACTTAGAATAAGTGCTGATGATGCATAATTTTTTAACATAACTGTAATGGCTATTCCCTGTTGTCAACTTGATTATTTCTGGGATGACTACAATCCAGAAATGGAGGGCATGTTTGTGATCCAGATCTTGAGGCATGATGGCCATGTAAAGCTTAGGTCCAAACAACTTGATACATGCCTTTAATTGCAGGACCCAGAAGCAAGCAGATCTCTGAGTTCAAGACCAGCCTGGGACAGAGCAAGCTCCAAGCAAAGAATAGCTTCAATTGAGGTATGGTTGTACATACCTTTAATCTGAAGACCTACATAAGAACAATGGAAGAGGGAAGACTCTCTTCGTCTTCACTTGCTTGCATTTACTTGCCAGCATATCTGATAGAACCTACTTCTCCAGGATTCCAGTTTATGCAGAAGACCAGCTGAAACTCCTAGTCTCATGGGACTGAGCAACTGCTAGATTCTTGAAACTTCCCCTTCACAGCTGCCCATGGTTGGACTAGTTGGACTTCAGACTGTAAGTCATTTCAATAATTTCCCTTCATATATTGATACATTACAAAAGTTCTGTGACTGTGGAGAACCCTGTCTAATATAATATAAATACTTGGATTTTCTAAGTATCTAAGATTACAAACTCTTTTTACATATAAGATAGAAGAATTGTCCTGTGGTCTTGACTGAAACCTAGATTCTTTTTTTACAATAAAATTACTTCATCAACAGCTATTAATGTTAGCAGTACAGACTGTTCAGGATGAAGTTATGAGGAATGTCCAGAATTCCAAATTGTAGTCAATACATGACCTTAAATTGATCTCCATAATCAATTCCCAGTGCAGCAAACTCTATTAGCACATGATAAGGAAATGTGTTTAAGCAACACCAGAAGTCAAAATAGGCTAAACTATTTTTCAGAGAAAACATTAATTTATGGCCAAGCTAATTTGACAAATCTTTAAAAGCAATAAACATGTGGTTCACTACTAGGTTTCCATTTGAAGAAAATTAATCTACGGTTATCTTCAATATATAATTAGACACACTTCCCTCATAAACAGATCCTTACCTCAGCTCAGGGCTTACAAGTTTAAAAAAATATGGAAGTGAACTGATGGAGAGAGGGGAAATGAGAAGGGTCAAAGCAACTGTAGAAAAATAGCACAAATTATATTGACCCTTAGATCATAGCTTAACCTTCCGCAAGCAAGATCTGAGCTTAAGAAGTGAGTGAGGTTGTCCTCAGAAGCAGCATTGACCTCCCAGGAAATGGCTCAGTGTAACTCATCTTCAAATGAGGAAAAGTCTCTACTTAAATATGAAGCAGACCTTCCTCCAACTCCTCCATCTGGGACTTCTCTCTCAGTCCTGCGATTACTGGTAAGTGAAACTTGGGCGTTCTGAACTTTTGGGCTAATATCCGCTTATCAGTGAGTACATACCATGTTCCTTCTTTTGTGACTGAGTTACCT
>JAPYYD010003552.1:0-14016 GCA_028551405.1 Uromys caudimaculatus | reverse complement strand
GAGGAGGAGGAGGAGGAGGAGGAGGAGGAGGAGGAGGAGGAGGAGGAGGAGGAGGAGGAGGAGGAGGAGAAGAAGAAGAAGAAGAAGAAGAAGAAGAAGAAGAAGAAGAAGAAGAAGAAGAAGAAGAAGAAGAAGAAGAAGAAGAAGAAGAAGAAGAAGAAAAGGGAGTACCCATGGTCATGGTGTCCCTTCACACTAGTAGATACCCTAAAACAAAAGGATAACCTCTGGTGCCATTCCTCAATGCATTAAATAAATTTGTTTAGTGGAAAGAAAAATAAAAATTTCTGTACCCAGCAACATGACCTACTATAGCTGAAAGAAGAAACAAACAAGCAAAACCAAAATGCTTTTCATGAGTCTAAAAGAAACAGCCTAAAAGAAAATTATATCCAACAACAGTAAAAACCAACATAAATAGTGTACTGAAAGCAATACTTCAAAGTGAAGAGAGTAATAAGTACAAACAAGAGACTCTAGAAAGAAACTACATGAAGATATAATCCATTGAAAACCAAACCAAAACTAAAAATGAAAATCAGAAAAAAATAAACATCACACACATACACACACACACTCACACACACAATTTTTAACAATAACACTAAATACTAATGGCCTCAACATTCTAATTACAATACACAGACTAACTGAATATATTAAACAGCAAAATTCGTCTATCTTTGGTCTGAAAGAAACTGACCTTTAAAGATAGTGTCACATTCAAGTGAACAGATAAAAAAAAAAAAAGCTCTAAAAATACTCTAGCAAAAAGGATTAAGAAGCAAAAAAGTGTAGACATCCTAATATCTGATAAAATATACTTCAAACTAAAACTAGTCAAGAAACAAAAAGATAAGTCATTCTAATCAAGGGAACCACTATTCAAAAAAAATCACAACACTAAACATATATGTACTAAAATCTCATGTAAAACTCCATGGAGGCTTGACAGTTGTTGCCAAATGTTTAAATTAGGAAATTTGTGGATCAGTCTAGGATTTTATCAGCTCTGTCTCATATCAGCAAAATAACCCCCAAAGTTACTCTGCTTCTGTGTTTTGATCCTTAATGAGTCCTGCTCAGTGTTGCTTTAATAGGTAATGGGATGAAGCATTTAGCATGGTTGTTGGCATCATGCAATAATACTATATAAATAAAAGACATCATTGTTACAACTCTATTCCATCTAACATTCTAAACAGTTTATAAGCAGTGTATTTCACATCATCAAAGTTAGTGTGCATAGTGTACTCAGGTATCAGCTCAAATGTCCTTTTTTAAAAATTGAATTTGTCTTTGGAGTGTCTATTCATCTCTTGGCTGCTCTTAATTCAAGTTCTCTTAAGATACTCATAGTTCACTTTAATGTCTCCTTTGAGCACTTGTCCCAGTAACAGGTAGACAAAGAATTAGGCTACTAGCATTAACATTTCTGTACATTTTGGAAGCCATATCTATTGTTATATTGCATAGATGACAGACAAGACTACTAAAATATGAATACTGTGTCATAAGTACTTCTGCTATTTTAATTTATATCCACTTTTAAGGCTTAAATATCTAGTCTCTTTATCCTTTTTCCTATGAATTATTCTGTTTGTATCATGAATTTTCAGACTTTTGGCAAAGAATAATTGACTAAAAATATTTGTGGAAATTTTCCATAGTTTTATGTGTGCCAATGACAACTAAATTACCACTTTCTTCCCTCTTAAATATTAGATTTTGAGATGCAAGTAGATTAACTTAGCTAAGAAAACGAGAAATAGACATCTTTTCATGTTTTATATACAACTTTTAGATTGCATTTTGAATGTGTTCCTTGAAATTTACATAATCATTCATGACTCTCCCTACATCTGAATACCACAGTAATGACAACTTAAGAAACATTGTCTGCTGTTTATTCAAAATGGATTTCAATTATCAAAGTAGATTTTTATGTATGAACCTGTTTCCATATTTGCTATGGATTCAGTTTATGGTTATGTAAGCTTATGCTGTTTCAGAATATACTATGTATATTCTGTAACTTGTGACTTATTAAGGAGCAGTGAGTTTGATTTATTATGCTAAATTATTAATTTGTAATCACATAACTTGAATACCATCCTATATTTATCAGTATTTATTCTGGTTATAATTTAATAAGTCAAAACTGGATAATAGTATGGAAATAGTTGCTGACACTAGTTTTAGGGAAGAGCAAACTCTAATCCCTAGGAAAAAAGTTCCCTCTTCCTTTGAGAGAAAAAGACAAAAAAAAAGTTTCATATTGTTACTCCCCAAAAGAAAAGGTTTAACCTGTTATTTGGTAGGGAAGACATTGAATTCTCTTTATCACTTAACTCTAGCATCTTAGTATTGTAGCAAACAATTTGCTTTACAGTATTATAAAATTATGAATTCTGAAAACAGTTGTGTCTCCCCTGTTTGAAATAGGGCAGCTCAATGAGCTTTTGCTACAATTTGCATTTGAAGTAACACTTAAAGACTCAAATGCTAAAGGCATAGATAGATTGCCAGGAAGAGCTTAGCACTATTTTATTTTTTGCAAACAATAAATGTCCAATAACTACAAATCATCATTTAAATTTCTGTCATTTTCACATTGTTCATGTGCATACACCTATGTCATTCGCATGGACCCTTGTTATTTATTCTTCTACACACACATGTTCATCCTTTTGACCACACAAACTTGGTGATTAACTGTCAATGTTCTTTTGTTTTTCCCTTCTTAATATTTTCACATACAAAACAAATGAGATGATATTATATTTGTTTCCCTCTTTATTTTATGGCAAAAACCAATTCTGTTTTAGAAATGAGAGGTTGGTGCGTTTTCCTGGGTGATATTGTGTTAGGAGCCAGAGTAGCAAGGATTAATAATGCAATTTGATGATTCTCCTACTGCCTTTCCTCTACCTCCATCAGTCTTCTGTGTCATACATTCCCACACCCAAGTTCCCTGCTCTCTGAGCCCTCTGGGCCAAGCCAAGCTGTCTTTAGCATCCTGCCATTCCAGGGGGACTTCTATTCTCCTACTGCCTCTCCTCCACCCCCAATAGACTTCAAAACCATACAAGTAAGCTCCTCTTTCCCCACTCATCTTTCCTGCTCTCTGGGCCAAGCCACATTGCCCTGAGCAGTCTGACATCCCAGAAGGACATCCATTCTCCTGCCATCTCTCCACGCACCTTCATTGATCTGAGGCTTGTGAATCATACAGAACTACAGGTCTGTAACCATACATGACAAATTTATCCATCAGAGGCTTGCCATCCCAGGAACATCAAGAGTCACCCCCTCCCAATGCCTACTACAGTAGATACATCTAGGGACCAAAACCAACCAAATATCTAATGGCCCTCTAAAGAACATTATCAACAAGACAAGAGCCAGGGTAATATGAGACCTGCAAGGCACAGCTACCCCACTATAGCAAGCCTGGGATATCCTAATACAACTGAAAAACAAGAAAATGACCTTAAATCCAATCTTACAAAGATGGTAGAAGCCTTTCATAAGGAAACAAATAAATTACTTAAAGACATACAGGAAAATACAATTAAACATGAGAATGAAATAAATAAAACTGTGTAAGTCCATAGAAGCAATAAAGAAAACAAAACCCCAGGAAATTCTGAAGATGGAAAACCTAAAGAAGAGAATAGGAACATCAGATGCAATCATCACCAACAAAATTCAGGAGATAGAAGAGAGAATCTCAGGCATAAAACATATAATAGAAGAAACTGATACATCAGTCAAAGAAAATGTTAAAGCTTAAAAATTCCTGACACAAAGCATCCCAGAAATCTGGGATACCAAGAAAAGAGCTAACCAAAGCATAATAGGAATAGAAGAAGGTGAAGAGTCATAGCTTCAAGACCCAGAGAGTATTCTCAATAATATCATAGAAGAAACTTTTCCCAACCTAAAGAAAGAGATGCCTACAAACATACAAGAAGCTTATAGGACACCAACTAGACGAGACCATAAAAGAAAATCAAAACACAAAATCTACAGAACAAAAAAAAAAAAAAAAAGAAAAAAGAAAAAAAAAAGAATATTAAAATTTGTGAGAGAAAAAGGCCAGGAAACATACAAAGGCAGACCTATCAGAATTACACTTGACTTCCCAACAAAGACTCTAAAGGATAGAAAGGCTTGGACAGATAACCTGCAGCCTCTAAATAACCACAGGTGCCAATCTACACTTCTGTACCCAGCAAAACCTTCAATCACCATAGAGAGAGAAAACAAGATATTTCAAGACATATCCAAATTCAAATAATACCTATCCACAAATCTATCGCTACTGGAAATACCTCAAAGAAAAATCAAACCCCAGGGATAACTACATCCAAGAAAACACAGGAAATAAGTAATTCTCTACCAGCAAAACCAAGGAAATCACGCACAAACTTTCTTTCTCTTTCTCTCTCTCTCTCTCTCTCTCTCTCTCTCTCTCTCTCTCTCTCTCTCTCTCTCTCTGTCTCTTTCTCTCATACACACACACACACACACACACACACACACACACACACACACACATACACACACTAACACCACCAACAGTAAAACATCGAACAACAAAAAATAACAATCACTGATCATCAATATCTCTCAACATCAAGGGATTCAATTCCCTAATAAAAAGATACAGGCTAACTGAATGGATGTGAAAATAAGACACATCAATCTGCTGCATACAAAATACCACACCTCAGCCATAAAGATAGTCATTATCTCAGAATAAAGGGCTGGAAAAACTTTTCCAAGCAAAAGAACCCAAGAATCAAGCTGGAGTAGCCATGTTAATATTTAACAAAAGATATTTTCAATCAAAATTAATCAAAAGAGACAGAGAAGAACACCTCATATTCATCTAAGGAAAAATCTACCAAGCTGATATCTCAATTCTTGACATCTATGCCCCAAACACAAGGGCATCCACTTTTGTAAAAGAAACATTGCTGAAGCTTAAATTGCACATTGAACCTCACACATTCATAGTGGGCTATGTCAACACCCCACTCACACCAATTTTCAGAACATCCAGAAAAAACTAACCAGAGAAAAAAATGAAACTATTAGACATGAATCAAATAGACCTAAAAGATATCTATAGAATGTTTCACACAAACACAAAAGAATATATCTTTTTCTCAGCACCTCATGGATCCTTCTCCAAATTGATGGTATAGTCGGTCACAAAACAAACCTCAACAGATGTAAGAAAATTGAAATAATGTCTTGTATCTTATTGTACCACCATGAATTAAAGCTGGACTTCAACAATAGCAGAAACACTGGAAGCCTACACACTCTTGGGAACTGAATGACTCTCTAACTCAGTGAAGGGAAAAAATAAAGAAAACAATTAAAGACTTTCTAGAATTCAATGAAAATAAAGCTGCAACATAGCCAAATTTATGGGACACCATGAAATTAGTCCTAAGAGGAAAGTTCATAGCACTAAATGCCTCTATAAAGAAATTGGAAAATCCTCATATCAGCAATTTAAAAGTACACTTTAAAGCTCTAGAAAAAAAACAAGAAGCAAGCACACCAAAAAGGAGAAGAATGTAGGAAATAATCAAAATCAGGGCTAAAATCAATCAGCTAGAAACAAAGAAAACAATAAAAAGATTCAATGAAAGCAAGAGCTAGCTCTTTGACAAAATCAACAAGATAGACAAACTCTTAGCCATACTAACCAAGAGACAGAGAAACAGTATCCAAATAAACAAAATCAGTAATGAAAAGGGAGGCATAACAACAGATACTGAGGAAGTACAAAGAATCATTAGGTCTTACTTCACCAACCTGTGCTCACAAAATGGGAAAATATTAATAAATGGACTAGTTTTAACAGAGGAATTCAAATGGCTGAAAAGTTTTTAAAGAAATTTTCAAAGTCCTTAGTCATTAGGGACATTAAAATCAAAACAATTCTGAGGTTTCATCTTACACCCACCTGAATGGCTAAGGTCAAAAACTCAAGAGATACCACATGCTGGAGAGGATGTGGAAGAAGGGGAACACTTCTCCATTGCTGGTGGGAGTGCAAACTATACAACCACTTTGAAAATCAATTTTGTCCATTTTCAGAAAGCTGGGGATAGTTCTACCTCAAGACCTGACTATAGCCCTCCTGGGCAAATACCCAAAAGATGTTCCAACATCTTGCAAAGATACTTATACAACTATGTTTATAGCAGCTATATTCATAGTAGCCAGAAATTGTAAACAACCTAGATGTCTCTCATCTGAAGAATGGATAAAGAATATGCGGTACATCTACACAATGAAATATTATTCAGCTATTAAAAACTAAGACATTATGAATTTTGCTGGAAAATAGATAGAACTTGAGAATATCATTCTGAGAGCAGTAACCAAGTCCCAAAAGGACATGAATGGTATGTACTCACTTATAAATGGACATTAGCCATAAAATACACGTACCATGTTACATTCCACAGACCCCAAAAAACTAAATAAGAAGGAAGGTCCAAGCAAAGAAGCTTGATATTGCTTAGAAGAAGGAATCCAATAGTTATAAGAGCCAGATGGAGGGAGGGAACTAAAAAGAGAGGGGAATAGAGGATTCAGGATCAAGTGTGGGGAAGGACAGGAGAAATGGCTAGATGGCCATGAAAATGAAAGGAAATCTGTAAATGACAAGGTTGAGGAGGTGAGGGAACATCTCCAGGAAGAGACAGAGACCTAGGATAAGGTAGGCACCCAAGAATCAATGAGGATGACCTTAGCTGTGACTCACTACATTGCAGACATGGAACCTGAAGTGACCACCTCCTGTACCAAGCAGGAACCCTAGTGGAGCAATAGAGACACCAACACACCTACAAAAGTTTCAATCCAAAATTTATTCAGTTTACAAATAATGAAGGCATGGGGGAGGGTGCAGAGACCGAGGGAATGGCCAACTAATAACTGGCCCAATTTGAGACCCATCCCAAGGGCAAGCACCAATCCCTAACACTATTAATGATACTCTTTTATGCTTGCAGATAGGAGCATGTTGTTCTTTGAGAGGCTCAACCCTGCAGCTGACTCAGACAGATACAGACACCCACAATCAAACAGTGGATGGAGCTTGGGGATTCTTATGCAAGAATAGGAGGAAGGAAGGTGGGTCCCAAAGGGGATAGGAACTCTACAGCAAGACCAACAGAGTCAACTAACCTGCAACCTCGGGGTTCTCAGAGTCTGAACCACCAACGAAAGGACATATACGGGCTGGATCTAGGCCTCCCCACTCATATATGGTAGATGTGCAGTTGACTTTAATGTGGGTCCTGAATAACTGGAATGGTTCTCCCAAAATCTGTTGCCTGTTCAAGGGATATGTTCTACTATCTGTGCCGCCCTATCTGACCTTAGTGGGAAAGGAAGCATTTAGATTCAAAGAGACTTGTAAGTGCCAGGATAGTGTGGATATCCAGGAGACCACCACCTGCCCAGAGGAGAAGGAAAAGGGGAAGGATTGTGTGAAGGGGTAACCAGGAGGGAGGATTATGAGGTGAACAAGTAAAAAAAAAAATCTAGCTAAATAAAAAATATGTTGTATGACATATAGTTATTTGATTATTGTTTTTAATTTTTAATATTTTTCTTATTTACTTAATTACATGCATGATATTTCTGCATATGCACTTGCATGCCAGAAGATAGCATCAGATCCTAGTATAGATGGTTGTGAGACACCATTTGATGGCTGGGAATTGAACTCAGTACTTCTGAAAGAGCAGCATACAGTGCTCTTAACCATGTAGCCTTCTCTCCAGCCTGACATATGTATTTGTTATCAACATTTAGAAACATTAACTAGTTGGGAAGGAAAGGAGGTTTAGTAATAGTGGAGAGATAAAAGAAGGTGCTGGGAAGTGAACATTATTAAAATACAGTTTATACATTAATGAAATTATCATGTATTTATTAATAAAAATCCCCAAACCAAAACCTAGGGTTTTAAAAAATTATTGTATTTTAAATTATATGTATGTGCTTATATGTGTGTACATGAGAGTGCAGGTACATTCAGAAAGTAGAAGAGGATATTCTATTGAGTATCCTGGATGTGAAGTTACAGGACGTTGTGAGTTGTGTGATGTGAGTGCTATAACCGTAACTCAGATCATCTGCAAGAACAGAATATGCTCTTAACCACGGAGTCATCTCTCTAGATCATGAAATCAAGGTTTCCTTTTCTTTTTCACATCACACACCCAAATATCACTAATATCCCTCCACATCTACCTTCTGCCTTTGCAACCTCACCTCTAAAAAAAAAAAAAAAAAAAAAAAAAAAAAAAAAAAAAAGACAATAACAACAATAATAACAACTCACCACGGAAGCTGCCATGTGTTACAGTATGTCTATATTCTTTTGTCCACACAGCTTCACTTGTAAATGTTCATTTCAGTGAGTCAGTGGTCTGGTTTGAGGGCTGCGGCTTCTGATATACTATCAACACTGGATCCTCTTGGATGTCCTGTTGTTGCCCTATGTCAAGTAGATCCTGAAACTTTGGATCTACAGGACTGACCCCTTCACAGATGCTCCAGCAGATCATTGATGGGTAAGTGTTGGGACGGGCCTCCTCAAAGCCCTGCATCTGGGCCTGGGTGGCAGCTGAGTTGCCAGCTTTTCAGTACCTACACCACCACAGCCACCTCTATCTACTGTGTGACCCAGGTAAATTGCAGGCCCTACTCTCGCAAGTGCTACAGCCAGTAGGGGCAGAGACAGTTCTCCCAAGTGCTACAACCAATGAAGGTCAGTACCAGCTCACCTGAGTGCTGCAACCAGTGAGGGGCATGGCTGTGTTAGAAGTAATTGAGAAAGCAAATAATTGATAAAAGATGTGTGTATGTGTGGGTGTGTGTATATGTGCATGCACATGTGTGTTTCTTACTATGATGCCATCTAGTATGTATTATTGTATTTAAATTTTAAAATTAATATTTTAAATATGTTTTTAATTGAAATAGAATTAATTCACTCCCCTTTTCTCCTTCTAGTTCTTTCCTATCTATGATCCTCAAACTACCCCATGTTCTCACATTCTTAAGTTGATAGTCTTTTTTCCTTTGATTATTATCATACATTCATACATACATATGTGCATATAAATATTTTGCAAAACTATAGGTAAATACAACTTTTTGAGGCCACTTGTGTTGTTTGTACATATATGATTTCAGAGCTAACCACTCTGCATTTCTTAATGCAGCTAACAAAAAGGTTCATTCCTAAAAGAGGCTAATTCTCCTCCTTCCTGAAATCATTAGTTGCCTATAGTTCTTTGTCTAGGGGATGGACCCTGTGAAATTTTCTTCTTTCCATGTTAACATGTTCATTGATATTGCCATTTTCTGGTCTTGTTTAAGCAATATTTTCTAGGAGAGACTGTTTCAGAACAAACTTCCTAGTATTCTGGATCTTACATTCATTCTGCCCCCTCTTCTGCATGGTTCCTCAAAAATCAATGTAGGAACTGTGGTCTAGATATGTTTGTTGGGTCTGGGTTCCTGCTTGTCACATTTTGTTGCTCTGTTAAGACACCATAGCCAAGTCAACTTAAAGAAGTAAGAGTTTATCTAGGGTTTACAGTTTCAGAGGGTGAGGCCATGACCACCATGATAGGAAAGATGACGACAGATAGTCACACATGAACCTGGAACAATACCTGAGAACTTGCCTTCTAATCTACAAGTAGGAGGCAGTAAGATCTGCTTGGGAAATGCATAGGTTTTTGAAACCACAAAGCCTCCAGTGAAGCACCTCCTCCAACACACCATAGCTCCAAATCCTTCTTGTACAGTGTCACTAACTGGGAACCAAATACATATGCCTATGAGGGACATTCTTATTCACACCCTTACAGTTCCCCACAGTATGTTGATCTCTGCATTGTACCTAGTTGTGGTCTTCTGTGATGGTTTCCATTTGTTGTAAAAGTTAATTTTTAAAAAAAGAGCTCTAAAGATTGGCATGGTCCTTACCTTTCCTTATTTTCTTTACAATAAGCATTGATGGATAAAACATTCTAAAATCAAAATAGTTTAATTGTTTCCTTATTCCATTTAATAGACTCAGGAAGAATTCCACAGAGAAAGAACGTGCAATAAATGTACAAAAATGGCAGAGTAAAGCCCCAGTAGCAGATGGGGCTCACATGTAGCTGAGAAGAGAGGCTGAGACCAAACAGTGAAGTTACTTGACTATTATTATGAAGAAGATCAATGACAATGTTCAATGAAAAAAGACAGTAATGATTTTAAAAGTTTTGTTGGTATGTCTCAGAGCATGTGCAGATATGAGCTGAGAAGAACAATTTGGAATTGAGAATAGAAGCCAAAGTTGCTGGAACCAGAGTATATAATGGATGTTTTAATGAGAAAGAAAAATAAGTGACTTCAGGATCTGCCATTAGTTATGTTCAGCACATGAGAAATGGGAATATCAAATCTTTTTAGATGTATGCGACGCCTCCATACATTTGTACTTTGTAGTAATACATAGATAGATGCACATTCAATATTCATTATATTGATTTTTGTACATTTCTTGTATAATTATTATTGCAAGTGATTAGCGTATTATAAACTTGAATGGTATACGACATTGATAGATTAATCTATTGATCATAAGCAAATGCTTTCCTTAATGATTAGACTTTTAAGCATCATTCATTCCCTAAACATTGAAGGAAAGGAGTTGAAGAAACTTAAACCCCATCTTTTCTGGAGGTAAGAAGAAAGAAAGTACATAATTTGAAAGAAGAATAAAAAGCATCAATTATCGTATTCCTTCTTTAGAAAAACATGATTCTGGAGAAATGTGACAATGAAGACTCCACACTAAGAAAGAAAACTGCTGCATTAGAAACGACCAACCTGCAGTAAGATGACTGGCTCAAAGTAGACTCTACTTTATTTAAATTACTCTGAATACTGTAGAAATAAATATTCATTAAATAAAAGCCAGCAGTGGGGTTCCTGAATGAAAGACACTCACATAGCTTTTATATTTTAATATGCCTTAAGCAGCTCAGTAGCTGGGTCACAGCCTAACCTCCATGCAGTTAATTCTGAATTATTACTTACTAATTCTACATTCTATTATAGCTGCTCTGGACCCAGAGGACTGCCCAACTGGGCCACACTCTGAGCCACACACTCCGGGCTCTTCACATGGTGGCCATGCCTCTCTGTCCCGCACTGTTTTCAGGCAAGGCATCTCTCCTCTCCTCCACACTCTCCCATCATGGCGGATCTCTCTCCTTTTCCTCTCCTGGTCTCTAGCCCAGGAAAATTGAACCATGTCTATGTTTCTTCTCCCCAGCTATCATCTGATGGCATCTATATTTACTAATTAGAATTAACTGGGGACAGGGACCCTCAGTCTCTTACACACAGACTCTCTCATGCAAACAATTTGGGGGACCCAAATTAACACTAGAATACAAGCAGCATTAGTCTGAACCTACTACAGAACACTTCATTTTAATTTAACACATTTAATTTATCACACAAAAATAACCCATTCAAAATTTTATGTACCTTCTATGAAGGACATATCTGTAAAGGATACATTTAGGTTTAACATTATCAAGGCATGTCACATTGACATTGTCAACAAATTACCTGGGTTTGGACCCACCACAAACATGTGCCTCAGGTATAATCAGATGTATAAGGTACACAGAGAACTTAAGGGAAAGAAATGTGTAGTTGTAAGGTTATATTGGCTCAAAAATAGCCAACTAAAAATAGGGTAAGAAAACCGTAAGAGTCAGAGAGTTGTGGTAAAAGATATTTTGTGTACAGTACCAAAAATTGTCAGGTACATGTAAAGAAAACAGAATTAAAATAGTTTAGGAAAGAGCTTTGCAAGCACAGCTAGGGACTTAAAATATTACCTTTATATGCCTCATAACTCCCCCTTTTCATGTTCTTAAATAGGAGGAGTGTTCTAGAAGCAGAGAATAAGCCACTTACAATTATTGCATGAAAATGTGCATGAAGGAGGTCATTTGATGTCAAGAGTTTTGAAACTCTGCATGTAATATGAAATCCAGATAGAAAAATAAAGTTTGTTATGCTGGCAGAGTTTAGCAATCTAGGTAATATTAGAACAGGTAAATATCCAGACTATCTTTGTGAAGCTATCTAAAGTTCAATATATGAAGACATTTTCTCAGTTCCCTGATAAAATTCATTTTTATCAACTATCACACAGTATGAATTTCTATATCTTTGCAATCTCAATACCAATGTTAGGTTACTTTCAAGTGGTCATAGACTGAGGAAGGCAGAAAAGATTAGTGGTGTATGAGAGAAGGTCTTTGCTGTGGAATTCATTATCTTCTTTGCCAGTGGTTTATGCCTAGATGGCTTGAGTATAATGGGATGGATAATATTCAGTTCTTTGAGAACATAGAGATTTCACTAAATGCAAGCAATAGGCCAAAAACACTAAGTAAAACAGGTAGGAAGAAGAGATTCTGACCTTCCAAAGGAACTCTAAATACCAAAGAATGTAGAGACAGACATATCAGTTACCAGAAGAAATAATCATGGGTTTATTTGCATTTTATGTTGTACTTGTTGTTTTTAAAAAAGATGAATGGTTGATCTTCAGGAAGAGTTTCAAAGTTTTTTCAAATTTTCAATGATAAGAGTTTGAACATGTGAAAACAATGGGAGCATTTCAGCCTAGGACACGGCCATGAGTCACTGACATTTTAATGATGAGGATCTATGGGTCATTTCTCATAATGAAGACCAATATTCAACTTTCTAACTCTTTTATTTGGTAGTCTAATTAGAGAGTCTAAAGTTGATATGGTGACCTTATATTATCAGTGGCCAGGATGTTTATTTCCTATTGGGAAGCATGCTCTACATTATCTGTCAATCTTATATAACTTTTATTCAGCTCTTGCTGAGTGGTACACATTCAGCCAATATAGGGAAACCTACTGTGATACTTCAAGAATGCAATTGATATGTTCTGGTCATTTTTACTGATATGCCACAAACTGGAATTATTCACATCTGGATGTAAAGTATTTGGGGAGGCTAGATATGGCCATTGTGGCAGCCATATGCCTTTCTAAAATCTAGTATATATTAGAGTAGAATACTTAATCTTTAATGAGAAAATAGAAGTGTTTCTCATAGTCTATTTCCCACTGCTTCCTCAAAAGTGTAGATACTTGCTTTGATAATCTAACCACAAAGCAAGAAGCTAGGTGAAGATTTCAGGAACAGCACTGCAAATGGATGCAAACACGGACCTCAGACTTGATGTAATATTGGTATTTTCTCCCTTGTAGAAATGACTGTTTAATGAGAAACAGTCTTATACTGATATGCACTTGACACAATTGGGCTCATCATATTCATGATACATCAGTAAAAAAGAAAATTGATTCCCCCTACACACACATACACACACACACATACACACACACATGCACATGTATACATACATACACACACACACACACACACACACACACACACACACACACACACACACACAATCCAATACAAAGTGATGGAATGGGGATGGTTCATATGAACTGAATACTGTTCTTTTGAAAGAAAGATGGGAATTTAAAGAAGATTCTGACTTTTGAAAAATCATCAAATTCTACTGTACAGAAGTGATTACAACCCCTTTTGTCACTGAGTGAAGTTCTTCAATTAACCCACAAAGTAACTTCTGGAAATTCACATTGTGATCCTTGTTTCCTAACACCACTCCACTCCCAACAGTACCAACATCCCCCACAACCCCACCACCACCTCCACCTCCACCACCACCACCCCACAACCCCACCACCACCTCCACCTCCACCTCCACCACCACCCCACCACCCCACCACCACCGCCACCTCCACCTCCACCACCACCCCACCACCACCCCGCCACCACCACCACCACCCCACCACCACCACCACCACT
>JAPYYD010003551.1:0-14017 GCA_028551405.1 Uromys caudimaculatus | reverse complement strand
ACCTGGTCTATTCTACCTTTTGAATTTCAAATTTGCAGATAACATTACATCAGCTAACCTGAATGTCACTTAACTCACAAACTCTTGTAGGTTAAAATTGACAAATATTTTTCACATAATTTATAAACTTCTTCTGCTCCAGCAGTTTCATATACACCTTCCAATTGAATTGATTTTCTACTTTTTGACCAGTAATCTCTAAACTCCAATAAATATTTCAAGTTTGAATAAAGGTAAGGAAGTATTCAAATGTGGTAAACGCTACAGTAATTTTTTATTTTGCTTTGAAAAACACATATTCAAATGAAAATGTTAAAGATGTCTTGAGAGAAATATTTAAATATGATAATGAATAGAATATTTTTGTTTTATGTATTTCACTTCTACCGGGTCAGAGAGTGGGAAACCCTGCCATATTTTCCTCAGTGACCAGATTAACAGCATATGCCACTCATGTATTCTATATGAATCTTTGATCAAGAAGATACAGAATATTACAATGCAACCTAAAAATGTGCTTTCAAAAGCATGTGAGGAATTGCACAGTTGTAATATTTCTGTATAGCTTTACAAGTAGTATATATATGAAATTTCCTGCATATGCTTAATGTAAAGTAAGTTACTGGTGATTTCCAACTCTGTTTTCATGAACAATAAGATTGTCTATCACTGTCAAGCCCAAATCATCAAGTTCATGATATCTGGAGTGTATATAAGATTGCTTTTCTTCATTGACAGTCCTAAATTGTAGCGATATATCAAATTCCCTTTTTTACTTATCTTTCTCTAGCAAAAGTATATGAAATAATTTGCTTGTACAATGTTATTAGAGGTCAGATTCTTGAGTCATTTCTTAGTATATATTATATAAAATTTAAAATGGCACATCATGAATAGTCTATTTTTTTGAGTGAGTGTTTAAAGTAACACTGATCTATTTGTGATTTCTCTGTTTTTTTCTGCATTAAATATATTAACAAGTAATTAATTTCATGTAAATTAAGAAACAAACTTTATCTTCCTCATTTTGGAGAATTGTTCTGAAAATGATGTCTATTTTTTCAGGCATCTCTGTCATTGTGAGATTTCTTATTAGAGTGATCTTGCTATCTTATGCAACAGACTTTTGCTCACTCATCAACACACATGATAGATTTCTTAATCAAGGTGGCAGTGAGTTCTATAATCTTTGGCAGCCACCAGGTATCTGTGCTTCACTGAAATTATTGTTTACTTTTAATAGAAAAGAATATAAAATGTAGTTGTGGTTTCTTAATTTTTTGGCTGATTTTCTTTCTTCCTCTTCAGAATATTATAGCAGGACCAAATATCTGTGACTTATAGGCCACTTTTGTTTATGAAGGTAAGTTCCAGGACAGCAACAGATATACAGAGAAAGCCAAACTCAACTCTGAAAAAAATTTCACCAAAGGAAAAATATTGAACATTAATAAAAAAGGAGATATTGGTGTTTGTAATTTTGAAATCACATAGTCATCCACGGAAAGAAACAATGTAAAATGATGACATAATTTGTGTTCAAGTTCAGCAACTGTGTCCTAGAAAAATCATTATTTTTTACATTTTTACTTTTATCAATTCTTATTTTATCTTTAATCTTTTCTTACAGTCCAGACTTTATCCTCCTCCGAGTCCATCCTCCAACTGTTCCACACTCCACACCTCCTCCCCCTGTCTCCAAGAGGATGTCCCTACCCCACCTCCCCACTCCCTGGGGCCTCCAGTCTCTTGAGGGTTAGAGGCATCTTCTCTGACTGAATGCAGACCCAGCAGTACTCAGCTGTATAGGTGTTGGGGGACTCATATCAGCTGGTATATACTGGCTGGTTGGTGGTCCAGTGTCTGAGAGATCTCGAGGTACAGGTTAGTTGAGACTGCTGGTCCTCCTACAGGGTCATCCTCCTCCTCAGCTTCTTCCAGCCTTTCCCTAATTCAACCACAGGGGTCAGCAGCTTCCATCCATTGGTTGGGTTCAAATATCTGCATCTGACTCTTTCCAGCTTCTTGTTGTGTCTTCTGGAGTTCAGCCACACTCCATAGCCTCAGTAACAGTGTCAGGCCTGAGGCCTCCCCTTAAGCTGGACCCCACTTTGAGCTGTCACTAGGCCCCCACAGCCTCAGTAATAGTGTCAGGCCTGAGGCCTCCCCTTAAGCTGGACCCCACTTTGAGCTGTCACTAGGCCCCCACAGCCTCAGTAATAGTGCCAGGCCTTGAGGCCTCCCCTTGAGCTGGACCCCACTTTGGGCCGTCACTAGGCCTCCACAGCCTCAGTAACAGTGTCAGGCCTGAGGCCTCCCCTTGAGCTGGACCCCACTTTGAGCCAGTCACTAGGCCTCCACAGCCTCAGTCACAGTGTCAGGCCTTGAGGCCTCCCCTTGAGCTGGATCCCACTTTGGGCTGTCACTAGGCCTCCACAGCCTCAGTAACAGTGTCAGGCCTGAGGCCTCCTCTTGAGCTTTGGGCCTGTTGCAGGACCTCTGTTTCCTCAGGCTTTTCTCCATTTTTGTCCCTGCAGAACTTTCTGACTGGAACAAGTCTGGGTCAGAATTTTTGACTGTTGGATGGCAAACCCTTCCCTGCACTTGACCAAATTTTATTTTATTAATTAATCAATTAATTTTACATCCAAGCATGATTTCCCCTCCTACCCTCCTCTTAGTCCTTCTCACCTCCACATCCACTCTCCACCCCGAGTCCCCAATCCACTCTTCTTCAAAAGAGGGGAGGGCACCTTTGGATACCAATTAACCTTGGCGCATCATTTTGCAGTAAGACGAAGTGCGTGTTTCACTATTGAGGCTAAATGGCAGCCCAGGGGGAATAAATTGTCTCAAAGTCAGGCAGCAGAACTACACACTGCCCCTTCTCCTACTGCTATAAATCCGACCTGGCCAGGCAGTGGTGGCGCACGCCTTTAATCCCAGCACTCGGGAGGCAGAGGCAGGCGGATTTCTGAGTTCGAGGCCAGTCTGGTCTACAGAGTGAGTTCCAGTACAGCCAGGGCTGCACAGAGAAACCCTGTCTCGAAAAACCAACCCCCCCCCGAAAAAAAAAAAAAGTCCGACCTGAAGACCAATCTGTGCAACTGCAGCACATGCGCACACGGCATTTTCACGCATTAACAGTTCTCTTCCAGGGCTTTCTGTCGATGGAGGTTACATTTGCTGGGGGAGGAGGAGGGGTAGTGGTTGTCACTGAAGCCACCCATGTTCCCTTTTCTCACCTGAGAGTCACTGCAGAAGGATCGTCCTTGACGTTTACCATCAGAGAGCATGGATCACAGATCGTGGATCATGGATCATGGACGTCCACGTGGTTTCTGGAGACAGAACAGACCGCAGACATTCTTATGGCATTGTAGATCACAGACATCAAACAGCCTCTGCCACAGCACAGGCTACTGACGGCATCACAGCCCTTAGTGGTCACAGCACATGCCAAGGGCATCAACATGGCCTCTAGGGCAATAGAAGCCACAGACACCAATATGATCCCTGGCATTGGTCCCACCCATGGGCAATGTCTTAATTAAGCTTTTACTGCTGTGAACAGACACCATGACCAAGGCAACTCTCATTTAAATTATTATCAAATCATTATTAATGATTTTTAATATTAATTTTTAATCATTAATATTAATGATTATTAATTATTAAATAATATTATTAAAAATAATAATATTTTATTTAAAATATTATTTTTAATTTCTTATTCATTAAATGGACATTTAATCGGGACTGTCTTATAGCTTCAGAGGTTCAGTCCATTACCACTAAGAGAGGAGCATAGCAGCATTTAGTCAGGCACGGTACAAGAGAAGCTGAGAGTTCTACATCTTTATCTCAAGGCTGCAAGGAGAAGAAAGGCATTTGGACAGCTAGGGTAAAGGATTTTAAGCCCACGCCCAGAGGAAAACACTCACTCCCACAATGCCCCCCTATTCAGACAAGTCCATTCCTCCTAACATTGCCATTTTCTGGGCCAGTCATATTCAAGCCACCATCGACATCAAGATGGCTGCAGGCATCAGAACACACCACAGATAGCCTGGTCTACAGTGGTCACATGGACCATAGACATAAACATGGCCTCAGATGGTGGCATCTGTCATGGATGTCTACACGGCCTTTGGTGGTAACATGGGGCATGGACATCAGTGCTGCCTTGGCCGCAGTAGTACCAGGCTCCCAGGTCTGACTCTCTGACAGCACAGATAACAAACCTCAACATGGCCGCACGCGGCTGCACAGTCACTCCTAACAACATGGCCGCCAGTGGCAGACCAGCCATAAGCATTAACTTGTATTTACTCGGTGATGGCACAGACCGTGGGCATCCCAATGACCTTCTGTGGTGATACACGCCATGCACACCAACACAGCACTACCACCAGCACAGCCTGTGTTCCTCACTCCACCATTGGCACTATCCCCATCCCACCCCAGGATCATAGACCCAGACCTGACCCTGTGTGATAGGATCACAGATACCAACATGGCCTCAGCTGGCTACGTTGACCCCTCACATCAACATGGTATCAGGTGGCCCCATGGCTTAGGCTGCACCCCAGACAACAGATCTCCTAATCATTTATATTAGCATATTGTAACACTAGAAAGGGACAGCAAACAGGGGAAACTGAGTCACAGGGTCAGAGGTAGGGTTAGAGGGATTCTTGGGGTCATCTGAGGTGATGGGGGGTCACTATGGGGGTCACACTGGGTCACGGGGTCAGAGGGGTCACCAAAGGTCACCGGGGTCACAAAGAAAAAACTGAGTCACTTGGCTGCTGGTAGGATCACAGATGTCTATGTGAACCTTGAGCCTTAACTCTGCCTAGAGCAGTAGGCTACTGATAGGTACACTCAGGACACACAGGTAAAATAAACAAGTAAATGCCTTTAAAAGGAAAAACAACAACAAAAACAAAACAAAAAAATCATGAAAATGACCCTTTTACCTAAACAATCTACAAATTCAATGGAATTCTGAATAAAATTCCAACACAATTCTTTGTGAATTTGTATTTATTTATTTTATTAATCATTTTATTTGTTTACATTTCAAATGAGATTCCACTTCCCAGTTTCCCCTTTATAAAACCCCATCCCAATCCCCTCCTATTTGCCTCTATGAAGGAGCCCCTCTACCCACTCACCCACTCCTGAATCTTTGCTCTCGCACCCCCTATATTGGGGCATCAAGTCTCTACAGCACCAAGGGCCTCCCCTCTCACTGATGCCAGATAAAGCCTCCCTCTGCTACATATGTAGCTGGACCCGTGGATTGCTCCATGTCTACTATTTGGTTTGTGGTTTAGACCCTGGGAGTTCTGGGTAATCCAGTTAGTTCCTAGGTTTCAAGATATGACGGGGGGGCCATAAAAGGTTCAGTGTGAATCACAGGGCCACTAATAATTTACTAATTAAAATTAATTGATTAATTATTAATAATCAACCATTAATTAATTAATTTTAAATTATAATTTAATAATTTATCTATTTTCATGCACGTGAATTATTTATTATTTTCATGCATGCAAATCACTCATCTATTTATTTATTTATTTATTATTTATTTATTTATTTTATTTATTACTTATTCATTTATACTGTTCTTCCTATGGGTTTGCAAACCCATTCAGCTCCTTCTGTCCTTCCACTAACTATTCTATTGGGGTGCCCAGGCTCAGTTCAATGGTTGAATGAGTGTCTGTATCTGTAGTAGTCAGGTGCTGGCAGAACCTCTCAGGGGACAGACATACCAGGTTCTTGTCAGCAAGTGCTTCTTGGCATGAGCAATAGCAACACAATTCTTTACAGACTTTGACATAACTTTTCTCAAATTTATATGGAAAAATAAAGACACAGGATATTTAAAAAACAAAACAAAACAAAAACAAAAAAACAAAAAAAAACAAAAAAAAAAAACAAAAAACAAAAAACAACAAAATAACAAAAACAAACAAACAAACAAACAAAAATCCCACTCTGTTCACTAAAAGAACTTCTTGAGGTATCACTATCCATGATCCTAATCTTTACTACAGAGCAATAGTAAAAACAATCAAACCCCACAAATCTGCATGGTATTTGTATTGAAACAGACAAGTTGATCAATGGAAGGGAACTGAAGTACCTGAAATAAATCCAAGCTCCTATAGATACTTTATTCTTGACAAAAGCCAAAACTATACAATGAGTAAAACAAAAGCATCTTCAACAAATGGCGCTTGTCTAGCTGAATGTCTTCATATGGAAGCATCCCAATAGGTCCATATTTATTACCCTATACAAACCTCAACTCCATGTGGATCAAATACTCTAATATAAAACTAGGTACACTGAGTCAAATAGAAGCAAACTTGGGAATGGCCTTAAGTCATTGGGATGGGAAATCACTTCCTGAACAGAAGAACATCAGTAGCACAGGCAATATGATGAACAGATAATTAATGGGATTACACATGACTGAAAAATCTGTCATAAGGCAAAGGATGCGGTACTGGCTGGCTTTGTGTCAACTTGACACAAGCTGGAGTTATCACAGAGAAAGGAGTTTCAGATGAGAAAACGTCTCCATGAGATCCAGGTGTAAGGCATTTTCTCAATTAGTGATCAAGTGGGGAGGGTCCCTTGTGGGTGGTGCCATCTGTGGGCTGGTAGTCTTGGGTTCTATAAGAAAGCAGGCTGAGCAAGCCAGGAGAAGCAAGCAAGCCAGTAAGAAACATCCCTCCATGGCCTCTGCATCAGCTCCTGCTTCCTGACCTGCTTGAGTTCCAGTCCTGACTTCCTTTAGTGGTGAACAGCAGTGTGCAATGTGCTTAAGAAAACTCTTCCCCCCACCAACTTGCATCTTGGTCATGATGTTTGTGCAGGAATGGAATCCCAGACTAAGATGGTGGCATCACCACTTTTATTATCATCACCTTTATCAAAATCAGAGGACAAAATCCAAGACATGTTGAAAAATGTCATCACCAGGGACTGGCCCTTTGGGCAAAATCACACACAAAACTGCAAGTAATGTTGAAAAATGTCATCACCAAAGGCCAGTAATTTCGGAAAAATCACTGTCCAAACTGCAATAAATGTTGAAAAATGCCATTAACACGGGCCAACCATTTGGGCACAATAAAAGATCAAACGTCAAGAAATGTTGAAAAATAGAATCACCAGGGGCCAGCTCTGTGGGCCAAATTACAGACCTAATTACAAAAAATGTTGAAAAATGCCATAACCAGGGGCCGGCCATAGGGCAAAATCACAGAACAAGCTGAAAGAAATGTTGAATAATGGCATAAACTTGGGCCAATCATTTGGGCAAAATCACCAACCAAACTGCAAGAAATGTTGAAAAATGGGATAAACTTGGGTCTGCCATTTGGGAAAAATCAGAGAACAAACTTGAAGTAATATCATAAAATGGCAACAACAGTGGCCTCCCTTTGGGGAAAATCCCTGAACAAACTGTAAGTCATGTTGAAAATGGCATCACCCAGGCAAGGCATTTGTGCAAAATCACTGACCAAACTGCAAGAAATATTGAAAAATGGCATCACAAAGGGTCAGCCATTTGGGCAAAATCAGAGATCAAACTGCTAGTAATGTTGAAAAATGGCACTACCAGGGGCCGGATATTTGGGCAGGATTACAGAACAAACTGCAGGTGATGTTGAGTAATGGCATAGGTAAAGGCAGGCCATTTGACAAAAGTCACAGAAAAACCTGCAAGAAATGATGAAAAATGGCATCCACAGGGGCCGATTATTTCGACAAAATTCACAGAACAAACTGTGAGAAACGTTTAAAAATATAATCTCCAGGGGCCAGCCATTTGGACAAATCAAACACCAAACTACTAATGTTGAAAAATGACATCATCAGGGACCGGCCATTACAGAAAATCACAGACAAACTGCAGGGAAATGTTGAAAAGTGGCATCCACAGGGGCCTATCATTTCTGCAAAAATCACAGAACAAAATGCAAGAAATGTTGAAAAATAGCATTACCAGGGGCCGGGCATTTGTGCAAAACCACAGAACAAAATTAAAGACAGTCTAAAAAAAATGACATCATCAGTGGCTGTCCATTTCTGCAAAATCACAGAACAAACTGCAAGAAATGTTGAAAAATGGCATCATTAGTGGCAGTCCATTTGGGTACAATCATTGAACAAGCTGCAACAAATGTTGGAAAATGGCATCAACAGGGGCCAACCATTTGAGCAAAATCACACACCAAATGGCAAGAAATGTTGAAAAATGGCATGAACAGAGGCCAGTCATTTGGGCAACAATCACTGACCAATTGCACGAATGTTGAAAAAAGGCATCACCAGGGGACAGCCATTTTGGCAAATCACACACCAATCTACTATTAATGTTGAAAAATGACATCACCACGGGCCGGCCATTTGGCCAAAAATCACTGAGAAACTGCAAAAAATGTTGAAAAATGGCATGACACAGAGTCATCCATATGTGCAAAATTGTGACCAACTCAAAGAAGTGGTGAAAAATGGCATCATTATGGGCTGGCCATTTGGGCAAAATCACAGACCAAACTGCAAGAAATGTTGAAAATAGCATCATCATTGGCCTGCCATGTGCCCCAAATCAGTGACCAAACTGCAAAAATGGTTGAAAAACGGCATCACTATGGGCCAGCCATGTGGGCAAAATCACTTATCAAACTGCAAAAAATGTTGAAAAATGGCATCACCAGGGGTCGCCCATTTGGGCAAGTCAGACACCAAACTATTATTGTTGAAAAATGGCATCACCACGAGCTGGCCATTTGGAAAAATCACTGGCAAACTGCAAGAAATGTTGACACATGGCATCACCAGGGGCAGGCTATTTGTGCAAAATCAGAGACTAAGCTTCAAGAAATGTTGAAAAATGACATCACCAAAGGCAGGCCATTCGACAAAAAACACAGAAGAACTGCATGAACTGTTGAAATATGGTATCAGGTTGGGTCAGCCATTTGTGAAAAATCATGGAACAAACTGCAAGTAATGTTGAAAAGTGTCATCCACTGGGCCCGATCATTTGGGCAAAAATCACAGAACAATTCACAAGAAATGTTGAAAAATAGCTTAAGCAGGCATGGGTCATTTGTACAAAATCAGGGAATATAATGCAAGAAATGTTGAAACATGGCATCAACATGGCCCATCTATTTGGGCAAAATCACACAGAAAACGGCGAGTAATGTTGAAAAATGGCAACACCAGAGACAGGGCATTTGGGCAAAACTACTACCCAACCTTCATGAAGTGTTGAAAAATGACATGACCATTGGCTGGCCAATTGGGCAAATAACAGACCATACAAAAGTAATGTTGAAAAATGGCATCACCATTGGACGGACATTTGGGCAGGTTTACAGATCAAACTGCAAGTAATGTTGAAAAATGGCATCCACAAGGGCCGATTATTTCGGCAAAATTCACAGAACAAACTTCAAGAAATGTTGAAAAATAGCATCTCCAGG
This sequence comes from Uromys caudimaculatus, assembly GCA_028551405.1. Classification (NCBI taxonomy): domain Eukaryota; kingdom Metazoa; phylum Chordata; class Mammalia; order Rodentia; family Muridae; genus Uromys; species Uromys caudimaculatus. The sequence continues at coordinate 4,493 of JAPYYD010003551.1, read as the reverse complement.
AACCAGCCATCTTGGTGAATCAAACACAAACTATTAATGTTGAAAAATGGTATCACCAGGGGCTGGTCATTAGGGAAAATCACAGACCAACTGCAAGAAATGTTGACAAATGGCATCACCAGGGGCCGGCCTTTTGGGCAAAATCACAGATCAAAGTGCTAGAAATGTTGAAAATTGGCATCAGCAATGGTCAGCCATTTGTGCAAAATCACTAAAAAATATGCAAGAATTGTTGAAAAATGGCATCGGGACCTATCATTTCCACAAAAATCACATAACAAACTGCAGGAAATGTAGAAAAATAACATTACCAGGGGCTGGCCATTTGTGCAAAACCACAGAACAAAATTAAAGAAAGAGTTAAAAATGGCATCGTCAGTGGCAGTCCATTTCTGCAAAATCACAGAACAAACGGCAAGAAATGTTGAAAAATGGCATCAACAGTGGCCTGCCATATGTACAAAATTAGTGACCACACTGAAAGAAATGTTGACAAATGGCATTTCCAGGGGCCGACAACTTGGGCAAAATCACAGACAAAACAACAAGAAATGTTGAAAACAGCATCCTCATGGGCCGGTTGCGTAGGTTAAATCACTGACAGAACTTCTAGAAATGTTGAAAACTTGCATCATCAGGGCCAGACATTAGGGCAACATCGCTTACTAAAGTGCTAGAAATGTTGGTAAAATCCCTGACCAAACTGCAAATAATGATGAAAAATAGCACCACCAGAGGTTTGCCATTTGGGCCAAATCAGTGACCAAACTGCAAATAATGTTGAAAAATAGCATCAGCAAGGGCCCGACCTTTGGGGAAAAAGTCAATGATCAAACTACAAGTAAGCAGAATCACAAAGGGTCAGGCTATTTGTGAAAAATACCTGATCAATCTGCAAGACACACTGAAAAATGGCATCAATTAGGGCTGGACATTTGGGCAAAATCACAGACCAAAATGCAAATAATGTTGAAAAATAGTATTATCAGGGACATGCCATTTGGGCAAAAACACACACCAAACTGCAGGAAATCTTCAAAAGTTAACATCACCGGGGTCAGAATTTTGGGAAAATCACTTAAAAAAATGCAAGAAATATTGGAAAATGGCATCAACAAGGGCTGGTCATTTCGGCAAAATCACTGACCCAAATGCAAATAATGATGAAAAACAGTATTTTTCTACTTCCTAGAACAGTAGGGAAAACAGAAGAACGCGCTTTTCTCTGCACTTTGCATGGCTTCTATACTAAGGTGCATTTCTGTCACCTCTCACTTGAGCACTGTTTCTAGTCAGTAGAGGAGAGAGGAACACAGGGCAGTGCACTGTGCATTGTACTTTTTGTTCTGTTCATGGTAAAGTTCATTTCTTTCTTCTGTAATGCATCGGTTAAGTGTAACTAACTCTTTTCTGGTTATGAGAGCAGCGAGGACCACAGTGCAATGCGCATTGCACTGTACTTTTGGGGGCGTTATTTTACATTACACTACTTTCAGCTGTAATGTGTTGGTTGAGTGAAACTAAGGCACATTTTACTGTGCGCTTTGACGCATCGATGAAATAAAATTGGACACATTTTTTTGGAAAAATTACTGATACTATTGAAGACAAATGTAGAATGAATTTTAGCAAAAAAAAAAAAAAAAATCCTTAAAAAATTACTGACAAAAATTAAGACAAATATACAAAAATTTTTAATTAAAAACTTAAACATTTATAAAGCAATTACTCATAAAAATGGAGAGAAAAATAGAAAAATATTTGAGAAATTAAATACATTTTGGAAAAACACTAAAGTAATAAAGACAGACAAAGAAAATATTAATAAAAATTGAAGAAATTTTGGAAAAATTAAGGACAAAAATGACAAATATAGAAAAATTTATAAAAAGCTGGAGATAATTTTGGAAAAATTTCTGATATTGCTGAAGACAAATGTAGAAAAAATTTACCAAAGAAAAAAAATAATCCTTGAAAAATAACTAATAACAATGCAGAAAAATATAGTAAAAATAAGTCAAAATTGAAGACATATTTAGAAAAATTACTGATGAAAATCAAGACAAATATAGAAATATTAAGGAAAAATTTGCAGATATTCTGGATGAATAACTAATAAATATGAAGGAAAATACAGATAAAAATAATAAAAAATAAAGACACTTAAAATTTTTTTTGGAAAAAAAATGTAGACAAATATAGAATAAAATTGAGAAAAAATTTAATATATTCTTGAAAAATATCTGATAACTATAAAAACAAATGTGGTTAAAATTGAAGAAAATTTTGTCAACATTACTAATAAAAATTCAGAAAAATAAAGAAAAAAAATTCAAGAAAAAATTGAAGACCTTGTGAAAAATTCCTAATATCAGTGACAAGTATAGAAAAAATGATTGTTTAAAAAAAATTGAAGACAGTTTTGGAAAAATTACTGATAAAAAGGGCGAGAAATATAGAAAAAATTGTGAAACGAATATATTCTTGAAAAATAACTGATGAATATAAAAACGAAAATACAAAAAAATTAAGAATAATTCAAGACAAATTGGGAAAAATTACTGATAAAAATGTCAATAAATATAGAAAAAAATTATAAAACATTGAAGACAATTATCGAAAATTACCAATATAAATGAAGACAAACAATAAAAGATATAAAAAATTGGAGAAATCATTGGAAAAATAACTGATATTATTGAAGACAAACATAGAAAATTTTTATCAAGAAAAGGAAATCCTTGAAAATTTCCTGATGAAGATTTAGACAAATATAGAAAAAGTTAAAGAATAAGGGAGATATTTTCGAAAAATTGGTGATAATATTGAATTCAAATATAGAAAAAATAGGAAATACTTGAAGATATTGATATTATTGAAAACTAAAGAAAATTTGAAGACAATTTAGGAAAAATTACTAACAATAATGAAGACAAATATCGAGAAAATTTAAGAAAAAAATTAAGACAATTTTGTCAAAATTACCACTAAAAATTTAGACAAATACAGAAAAAATTTTGAGAAATGAAATTATTTATTGAATAATTACTGATAAAAATGAAAACAAATATTGAAAAATTGTGTGAGAAGTTGAGGACATTTTGGAAAAAGTACAGAAATGAAGGCAAATACAGAAAAAATATATGAAAATTAACGATATTTGGAAAAATTACTGATAATAATGAGGAAAAGTAGGAAAATTTTATAAAAATTGAAGATATTTTGGAAAAATTACTAATAAAAATGACAATAAATATTGTAAAATATTATGAATAAATTGAAGGTATCCTGGAAAAATAACTGATAAATATGAAGACAAATATAGATAAAATTAAGGAAAATATTGAAGACACTCTTAGAAAAATTACTGATAAACGTGAAGACAAATATAGAGAAAAATAGGAAAATGCTGAAAATATTCTTGAAAAATAACTTGTCAATATGAAGAAAATATAGAAAAAAATTAGAAAAATTAAAGAAAATTGAAGACAATTTTGGAAAACTACTGATAAAAATGAAGACAAATGTAGAAAAGATTTAAGAAAAATTTGAAAATATTTCTAGAACATTATCTGAGAGGTTGAATTTATCCTTGAACTATAACAGAAAAAAACGGAGAAAATATAGAAAAATTTAAAGAAAGTTTGAAGAATATTTTGGAACCTTCATTGATAAAAATGAAGACAATTATTGAAAAATATTAAGAAAAAAATCAAAGACCATTATACCAAAATTAACAACAAAAATTAAGACATATATTGTAAAACAGAAGATAAAATTGAAGACATTTTTGGAAAAACACTAACAATAATAAAGACAAATATAGAAAATATTTATAAAAATTGACGAAATTTTGGAAAAATTACTGATAAAAATGAAGACAAAATTACAAAATCCTGAGGTAAAATTGGTGATTTTACTGGAAAAATTACATACAAAAATGAAGACAATGTAAAAATATTTTAAAAAAGAAAGAAGACAATCTTTGAAAAATAACTGATAGAAATGAAGACAAATATAGTAAAAGAATAAGATAAAATTGAAGACATTTTGGAAAAATTACATATACAAATGGAGATAAACAGTAAATTTGTAAAAAATTGAAGATATTATAGAAAAATTATTGATAAAAATTAAAATAAATAACGAAAAACTTCTTTTTTTAAAAATTGAAAACATTTCTGGAGAAATAACTCTGAAAAATAAAGAGAAATACAGAAAAAATTAATAAAAATTTGAAGATATTCTTTTTAAAATGTCCGATAAATATAAGACAAATAAAGAAAAAGTTTATGAAAAGTAGAAGATAATTTGGGAAAAATAGCTGATGTAAATGAAAAGAAATATATAAGGAATTTGTAAAATAATTGAAGATAATTATAGCAAAATTACGGACAAAAATGAAGGCAAATATAGAAAAAGTGAGGGAAAATATAAAAACAATTTTGTCATAATTCTAACAGAAATTAAGACATATGTAGAAAAAAATTCGT
>JAPYYD010003550.1:0-14017 GCA_028551405.1 Uromys caudimaculatus | reverse complement strand
TTGTTGTCTAATTGCTCTAGCTAGAACTTCAATTACTATATTGAATAGATAGGGAGAGAGAGGGCAGCCTTGTTTAGTCCCTGATCTTAGTGGGATTGCTTCAAGTTTCTCTCCATTTAGTTTGATGTTGGCTATTGGTTTGCTGTATATTGCTTTTATTATGTTTAGGTATGGGCCTTGAATTCCTGATCTTTCCAAGTTCCAATTTCAAAGAAGCAAGGAAGACATTGGGGACAGGATAAATAATGGTTCCCACAAGAGCAATACTTAGATATAGGTCCAATTTGGATACTTGGTGTATGTCTTCATATATGTATGCACTTTGACTTTTTACCATCCTGATTGTTTTTATTGGAAATGAGACTTTCTGTTTATATTTGGTATATCTGATGATTAGTGGAAAAGTTAAAATTTGATTTCAAAGTCAGTATCTGAGCCCTGTGCTTTGAGGCCACAGAGAGAACACACAAATGAACCCTTCCCTACAAAAGGAGAAAAATGACTGAGAAAGTGTTGAAATCTTTCTTCTGCCTACTCTGTGAATTCAAAGGCTTCCACCTGTCTTTGGTGACTTGGAAAAGACTCCGACTCCTACTTAGATGGAATGGCATTGATTTCTAGGGGCCTGTTTGTTTTTCTTCCCAAGTTTCAGAATGAGTTATATGCACTTCTGTACCTGACTTCACATGGGTGCTGAGAAACCAATCAGGTACTCATGTGTGTGCTGTAAGAATACTGATGACAGCCACTCAACAGCTTTTAAGAACATATTTTGGGTGAAACTCTTTTCATTCTTTATATTATATGAGTTAATTTTGCATATATATATATATATATATATATATATATATAATGAAAATTTATTCAGTTGAGAAATTCTAAATGGCTTTGTTGAAAAGAGCAGAAAAAGTTGACACAATGGTGAAAACTAAAATGATTGATTAAAAAATGCCTAGACACAAAAAGAAAATAAGTTAAAGAAAGTGAAAAATGAATTGGAAAAGAAGGGAGGGCATTCAGAAAATACAAACTAGTGTTTTTCTTCTATTTAAGACACATCCACACAAGATGGTCTTCAGAGAACCTAGAAGGGAAAGATCAGGACCACATAGCCCAGAAGACCAGCATCATTGTCCACATTCACCATGGCTAGGCTCTGTGCTTTCCTCACGATCCTGGTGGTGATGAGTTACTGGTCAACCTGCTCTCTAGGATGTGACCTGCCTCAAACTCATAACCTCAGGAACAAGAGAGCCTTGACACTCCTGGCACAAATAAGAAGACTCTCCCCTGTCTCCTGTCTGAAAGACAGAAAGGACTTTGAATTTCCCCGGGAGAAGGTGGATGCTAAGAAGATCCAGAAGGTTCAAGCCATCCCTGTCCTGGTTGAGCTGACCCAGCAAGTCCTGAACATCTTCACATCAAAGGACTCATCTGCTGCTTGGAATGCAACCCTCCTAGACTCATTCTGCAATGAACTCCATCAAAGACCTCAAAGCCTGTGTGATGCAGCAGGTGGGGGTACAGGAACCTCCCCTGACACAAGAAGACTCCCAATTGGCTGTGAGGAAATTCTTCCACAGGATCACTGTGTATCTGAGAGAGAAGAAACACAGCCTCTGTGCCTGGGAGGTGGTCAGGGCAGAAGTCTGGAGAGCTCTGTCTTCCTAAGCCAAGTTGCTGGCAAGACTGACTGAGAAGAAAGAGTTAGTCCTGAGACAAAGTGGAGAGGATCTCCTGGACTAGGACACTGTACCTCACTGCTCAGATTCTTCCATCTCAAAACTATCAGTCATTTTCACATAAATTGAAACAAGTTGCCAAGATGTTTCTTCAGTAATGAGCAATGCTTTGTTAATCTGTAAAGACATTTGTTCTCCGTCCATTCAGATTTATTTATTTATTTATTTTATATAATTTATTATCTATTTTAATTTGATGCAGATTTATATTTTCTTCAGTGTAACAAATACATATATATCCAGCTAATTTTTTTGTTCTATAAATTATTCTTAAACAAATCTGCTTTGACTTTTTCATTCTTTACATCTTTTCAAATATTATCAATATTTTAAATTAATATTCTTCAGTATAAAAATTATTTACAAGGCCAGGGTGCAAAGTACTATCGATGCATATGCCAATGGTTAGTGTTTACATGAGTAGATATACACATCTCATACTTCTCATTCATTGATGGTAAAACCTAAATCTTTACATTTCCCCAGTACACAGTAATCTTTTGTATATGCAACTTGCACAGTATGCAGATGGAAGGTAGAATACCTTTCTTCTGTGAAATTGTGATTTAGTCTTCTTTGACCAACTCTTCCCCCGACTTACCAGCCTCTGACTTCACTCACTCAGGTACCTATTATTCTATTCTCATTTCTCATGTACTGTGTGCTCAATTGAAAACACAAGTCCTTCACATGAACTCTAGAGCTAAAATCAGTAGTCTTGTTATTTATGAAACCTAAACCAAGGGGACGTGACTTCCAGGATGAGTTCTGAAGTCATGCTTGTAACTGCACTCTCTTGGAGTTAGATTCAAGATGGAGGGCTGAGGATGAGATTCTCTGTATAGCAGAGTGCTGGCAAATTTGATAGCTACTGAATACGTTCCATGGAACTGAAGAGTAACACCATCTTGGGGTCAGACTCTTTGTCAGGAGCCATGTAGGACAGGCTAATGCTAGTGGGTGACTTTTCTGGAGATGGCCCACTGGTTTGTGAATGCTTTGTGATGGGTGAGCTCTGAGAGGCAAGGCCCTGAAAGACTTCATATCTCAGTATTACTCCTTGCTGTTGATATGCTTCTCCTATCACTATCTCACAATTCCTGGGCATCAAACCATCCTATCGGGTAAATTTCTTGCAGATAACAAAAGGATGAACTTTCATGCATTAATATTCCTTAGATAAATTAATGATTCTATAGAATTCCTGATTTGATTCTAATCAAATGTTTTAAGAGACGGTTTTAGTTATTTTTTTGCTAGAAAGATGTAATAAAGTTAGAATCAAGAATAGAATGTGCCTACTCCTCATAATTCTAAGTAAAGACTGCATAATAAAAAATACAATGAGCTTTCATAATTACACTAAAAAGAATAACAGGCTTGGGACAAATTTGTGTTCAAAGAAAAACATTCAGGTTCAAGGATGAAGCCACAGGTGTGCCCTATGATAAGGCAAGGTCATGCAAAAACTGTTCTTTGAACTTATAATGAGCTTGCAGTGTGAAACATCACTTTGAACTTGTTACTGATATCTTTCTGTAACTCTCCCATTTTTGTAACATTTTACCTATGAGGTAATTCTTTCTTACATAGAAAATGTTTTGTCAAAAAGCTATAAGAAGCTGAAAGCAGTGTGTGCAGCTAATTTCTTCTTCACTCAGTGCCTGTGTGCGTGTGTGTGTGTGTGTGTGTGTGTGTGTGTGTGTGTGTGTGTGTGTGTTTTATCTGAGTGACTTCTTTCCTTTCCTTTTTCTCTCTGGTTCAAAAGGAGTTAACTAGCTCTGAGCCCCATGCCTGACCTTTGAGAGGCTCCTGGCTTACCTGCGAAAGAAAGGAACTCTAGCAATAAATCCTTTTACTTAATTCCCTGCTGCTAAACAGCATGTGTTAACCATCACTTATTTAAGCACAAATAATAAGAGATATAGAGTTAAGTTTCCCCAGGGCTTCTTTAAGCATAAATAGTTAAGTTTTAACTCTTATCAAAACACAGAGCAGTAATAGTTAATACAGAGTTCTCAGCGCTTATTTAAGCACAGAACAATAACAAAGAGACAAGTTCTCAGAGTTTAATAAAGCATGAGGAGTTAAAAATACAGATATAGAATTTCATAAAGCACAGAGATTTATAACATAAAGATACAGCATTCAATAAAACCTAGAGAGTTAAAGAAAAAAGAGACCAAAGCTTAATACAGAATAAAAAGGAAGATTATAAGACCAAGGGTCATTTGGTCATGTAGCCTTTGCTCAACTCTGTGTTACACCTCAGCTCAAGCACCAAAAGTCCAGGCAGGGTTCTGTCATCTCCCTACACACACCCACACCAAGAAGAACCACTGCTGAGGGTCGGGGTAATAGAGTTGAAGAACACTGCAGACCCTAGTACAGATCTGTAGGCAGAAGGGGAGTGTCTTCATTGATCCTGACTTTGAAGGACATGTGAGGCATGGGCATGTGACCAACAGGAATTTGTTTCTTAGAGAGTGAGATGTCAGAGAAACCACTTTGTCTGTAATGAGTCACCTGTGGGAACAAAGAGGGAAAGCACCATCTGGTTTTCCATCTATGAAGGCTCTGCTCAATCACTGCCTAGTTACATAAGCACAAGGAGCCATGGCCATCACTTTCCACTTAAAGTAAAGGAGACAGCTAAGGCTGAAATGTGTCTTAAAGAGCAATACATACATAGTAAACAAATTAAATAACTCTGTGTGTGAGTGGGCATGGGTACATCTGTGGTGTGTGTGTGTGTGTGTGTGTGTGTGTGTGTGTGTGTGTGTGTGTGTGTGTGTGTGAATGCTATATTCTCCCAAAGAAGGAATAATGAACTTTCAGACAGAGACACAAGCTAAAGGATTCTGTTCTCTTTATACTAGTCCTATGAACACGCTTACTGGATTCCTACATTTCTTTCATCTTCTTAATCATTTGAAAATTACACTTCAGATATCTATGTGGATGCACAGGAATGACAGAAAACAGACGTTCTGATTTAAGATTCCAAGTCAGAGGCATTAGAAGGCTATGGAGGCTCCGCAGATGGAAGAGCATGGAGAAAGGTCTGCAAAGCCAAGGAAGTCATCACTAGCAGACATAGAGAGATGAGGAAACACAGGTCCCCAGTGTCTGACACAGTGCACTCCCTGACAGTAGAAAAAAATGAAAATTATCAACAGCACAAAAGCAAAGATTCCAGTGACTCTAATATTCTCTTACAGAGAAGGGCTTTTTAAATATATAAAACCATACGTAGAACAATTTTTGTTGCCATTAAATAAATTAAATCTATTCCTATTTCAAAATGAATGCAAAGACTTTGAAGTCTGTAAGTACAAAGAAATGACTGTGCAGATCCCTTACTGCTGTGAGGAGGTGTAGTTGCTACAGCTGCTTCTACTGTGATTTGATAAGAACAGTGTGTATGGTTCTGACTGATAGTACAACACCCTGAGCATAATTATAAGCATTGCATGTTGGTTGATTTGTATGGCTTTAATAGTACTCGTGGCATAGAGTGTGAGATTTCAAGCATTTGAAATACAAAGTTCAGATATTTACCTGTATGTTTTGGTTTGGATGCAAAATGTCACTGAGGTTCAACATGTTGGAGGTTGGTACTCAGGGAAGCAGAGTTCACAGGGCACTGGAGCCTTCATCACCTCTTCCAGGAACATACTTTATCAATGAAAACCCATTGATTATCTCAGATGAGTGGACTATTAGGTAGTAAGGCTTTGCTGAAGCACAGTTAGGGGATCCATCCTAAAGACAAACTTTCCCTGTCAGTCTCTTGGAGACCATGAAATGAGTAAAATTTTGAGACATATGGTCTTCCCACTATGCAACTGATTCAGAAACCCATCGTGTTAATGGTCTAAGGTTATGAGACAAAATAAATGAAAATTTAAGCTTTGAGATTTTAAATATCTTATTACTTTTGTGTATGTGTGTGAATAACTCTCAGTCTGTGTGTGTATGTGTGTGTGTGTATGTATGTATATATGTGGCTGCATGTGTTTATCTGTGTGAGTATATGTGCATGTGAGTCCATGTGTCTGTCACTCAGTGTGTTTATGTTTAACTGCATGTGTGCCTGTATGTGTATGTGTGTTTGTGTATATTTGAGTATGCATACATGTGAGTTTATATAAAGATATGCATGTGTGTATCTGTGCATGAGTGTGTGTATGAGTTTCTGTGGGTTGTGGTATGGTGGAACACTGTGACTGTGTGTTTGCAAAGGTTTGTGAGAGTTTGTGAGAATCTGTGGGAATTTTTGCATGTGTGTATATGTCTGTGTGGGTGTTTGTTTGAATGATGGCATATGTTTATGGGGAAATTTGTACATGTGAGTGTGTATGTGTGTTTAAGTGTTTGTCTAGCATGTGTTCATGTGTTGAAAACTGTCTTATATGGGAGAATGTGTTTGTGTGTATGTGTGTGTGTGAATGAATGGGGAGTTTTTAATATATGTATAAGTATTGTGGGAATGTGCATATGTGTGAGTCTATGAGTCTGTGTATGAATATATGTGTGGGTGTGTATATGTGTGTATATTTGTGTGTATGTCTGTGTGTGAGTATGTGTGTGCATAAACATGTGAGAATGTCTATTTGTGTGTCTCTGTGTATGTCTGTTTATGGGTGTGTGTGTGTGTGTGTGTGTGTGTATGTGTGTGCATTTGTATGTGAGAGTGCTTATCTCTGTATGTGAGTATGTGGGGTGGGGCTGTTGGTATGTGTGTTTTGTGTGAGTGTGTTTGTATATTTCTGCGCATCTTTATATAAGAGCGGGTCTGTGTGTATGAAAATGTATGAGTGAGTGTGTGTGAATGTGTGAGTGTGGAGAGAGAGAGAGAGAGAGAGAGAGAGAGAGAGAGAGAGAGAGAGAGAATGAGAGGAAGACACACACCGAGACAGTGGCACACAGAGAGAGTGTGTCCGCAGGCACAAGCCTGCCTTGTTAGGAATGTGGCACTCAGAGGCCACCACAAGCACAAGCTTGCCTTGTTAGGAATTGTGACACTCAGAGGCTACTGTACAGGCACAAGCTTGCCTTGTTAGGAATGTGGCACTCAGAGGCCACCGTACAGGCCTTGGATGTCTACTGAAACCCTGAATTCCAGAAATCGAACCCAGCTTATCAGCTTGAACATAAAGCTTTCTGCACATACAGTCCTCCTCAGGATGCCATGACAATTATTGGATAATTAGCTAATATAAAGTGATGGCATGATTAGTTTTTTATGAAAATTAATATTAAAGATAGTGAAGGCAATATAAATAAAATAACTTAATTTTTAGCCTTTAAACGATTGAAAAATTTAAAGTCTACCATTACATCAGTATGATTTTTGTAGGGACAGGGTTTTCTCTGTGTAGTCCTGGCTATCCTGGAACTTGCTCTGTAGACCAGGCTGGCCTTGAACTCAGATACCTGCCTGCCTCTTCTGTTATTAAACTGTGCACAGCCACTTCCAGGCCACAACAAACTTCTATTTTGGAAACATTTTACATCATAGTTTACTTTTTGACACAAATATTTATGAAAATGTATAAATAAAATAAAAAATAGTTGTAAAGCGAATCATAATAATTTTTAAGTACAATCACAGAGGAAATTTTTTATTTGCAATCAATAGATGTGTAAATTTCACACACAGACTGTATATCTATGGAATAGTGGTTAATGACAATTTAAATGTAATTTAAAGAGAAACCCTGTAGAGTAGCTCTCTGAGGGCAGCAGTGAAAGAGAAAGCAATGATGGAACCCAAATGCCTGAGAAAGAAAATGCCCAGAGACTGAGGTAAAGAAAGTGAAAAGAGAATTGGGAAGCAAGGGGAGGGCGTTCAGAAAGGGGAAACATGTTTCTCCCTATTTAAGAGAGATGTACACAGCAGGGCTGTCAGAGAACCTAGAGGAGAAGACTCAAATACACAGCACAGAGAGTCACCCAGCATCTGCAAGATGTACAATGGCTAGGCTCTGTGCCTTCCTCACGATCCTGATAGTGATGAGCCACTGGTCAACCTGCTCTCTAGGATGTGACCTGCCTCAGACTCATAACCTCAGGAACAAGAGAGCCTTGACACTCCTCGAACAAATGAGGAGACTCTCCCCTTTCTCCTGCCTGAAGGACAGAAAGGACTTTGGATTCCCCTTGAAGAAGGTGGATGCCCAGCAGATCCAGAAGGTTCAAACCATCCCTGTTGTGCGAGATCTGACCCAGCAAGTCCTGAACCTCTTCACATCAAAGCACTCATCTGCTGCTTGGAATGCAACCTTCCTAGACTCATTCTGCAATGACCTCCACCAGCAGCTCAATGATCTGCAAGGCTGTGTGATGCAGCAGGTGGGGGTGCAGGAACCTCCCCTGACCCAGGAAGACTCCTTGCTGTCTGTGAGGAAATACTTCCGCAGGATCACTGTGTACCTGAGAGAGAAGACACACAGCCCCTGTGCCTGGGAGGTGGTCAGAGCAGAAGTCTGGAGAGCCCTGTCTTCCTCAGCCAACTTGCTGGCAAGACTGAATGAGAAAGAGTGAGTCGTGAGACAGTGTGGAGAGGACTCTCCTGGACTAGGACACTGCATCTCAATTTATATGCTGTCTTTCTTTTTTTTTGGGGGGGGGGGTTTGAGACAGGGTTTCTCTGTGTAGCCCTGGCTGCCCTGGAACTCACTCTGTAGACCAGGCTGGCCTCAAACTCAGAAATCCACCTGCCTCTGCCTCCCAAGTTCTGGGATTAAAGGCATGCGCCACCACTGCCCGGCTTATATGCTGTCTTTCAAAACTCTCATTACTTTCAGTATGAATACAATCAACCTGCCTACATGTTTCAGCAATATTGAGCAATTATTTTCAGTATGTAAAAACCATTTTTGTATCTGTACCCATTTGTTCTTATTTATTTATTTATTTATTTATTTATTTATTTATTTATTTATTTATTCTGCTATTAATATAATTTAAGGTATTTGTTAAATCTTTCACACTTATATTTTTTAATGTAGCAAATAGTTTCTAATAAAATTATTTTGTATTCAAATAAATTTGCTTTATAAACACTTTGGATTAGTTAATTTAGTATCTCTTTAACATTATCAAATATTTTTAACCTTAGAGCCTACACTATAAATATTGTACAAATGAACAGTTTCCAAATATCAGAGAGGTTAGATACATACACTTCACAGTATTTAGACAAACCCTAAATATTTTCACCTTCTTGTCTCCGGTATGCAGTACTCATCTGGATGAACAGACAGCATGCTATGCAGTAGAAAGCCAGAGGATCTTGCGCATGTCCTATTTCTTAGTCCACTTTGACCAAATATTCCCTGGATTAATTTAGCATCTGATTTCCCTGATCTCATATACCTACCATCTCCTATCGTTAATGAGTTTAATTGTTTTGGGTTCTAAATATGAGTGAGATCATGTATAGCAATGCAAAACACATTAACTAGCCTGCCTAAGTAGCATAGAAAAGCAAGACAAGAAGAACCTGGGAATTAACTCCACTCATAATAGCCTCATAAACCAGTCCTGGGAATAAATCCCACCAGGGAAGTGAAATGTCTCTAAAATCAACCCTTTGAAACAGCACTGTTTCTTCTCTATTTCCTGGACGTTTCCTCTTGCCATTTTCTACTTCTCTGTATGTTACTCTTCCTCCCTCTCCTTGTCCTCATCCTCGTCCTTGTCCTTGTCCTCCTCCTCCTCCTTCTCCTCGTCCTCCTCCTCGTCATCATCCTCATCCTGCTACTTTTGCTCCATCTTCTTTGAACTACTAATTGTGCATGTTACTGCATCATCTCCTGGAGCATGGGTAGCCTCTCTCAGGGGCCCCATCCCTGAGGATACCTGAATCTTTTTCTTCCTGAAGCCATTAGTTGCCATAGTTCCTTAGCTGGAGGTAGAATGGCCTCCATTTTCCAAGTTGATATTTTGTCTGGCTTGGTCTTGTTCATTCAGTCACACCCACTCTCAGTCCATGTGAGAGGTTACCCTGTTGTGTCCAAGAACATGGCTTTGCTCCCCTCATCCACTGCCTCTGGATCTTCCAATTCTTCTACTCCCTCTCCTCAATGATCCTGGAGACCAGGAAATCAGCTGTTTGTTTTCTGCTCAGTGACCAGTTGTGAGTCTCTCTGTTCACTGACATGGACTGCAAGAGGGTCCTGTGGTAAACCTTGGCCAGGGCAGGAACTCTCTCTTAGATGTAAGCTGTAGTTTCAAATCAGGTACTGTGACAGAATGAACACAGAGCAGCTCTTGTTCTCATGACTCCAGATGTATTTTCAATATGATACTTCTGAGAGAAATATTACTGAAAGTTTAATTTGGAGTGTGTTGATCCTGGTGATCTGATGATCACCAGAAAATACAGTAACTTTCATAACTTTATCTTATTAATGACCATAGATCCTGTCCTTTTCATCTTAGTAGCTAGCATTTTTCCTACTACTTTGTCATTTAGATGACACATGAGTTCATTTTTTAGTTTTCATTTCCAATGACATAATATTTTTGATTCATGACCACAAACCAACATCAGTGTTTACTTTCTAGGAAAGTAGAGAAGATGCAGGAAGCCCCAGTGTGTGCTCCTCATTCTCTCCTCATTACCAGCTCTGCTCACTGTACAATTGCTGTCTATTCCATCTTCCTTCCTGACTGGAGTCTTTCATGGAAACACATAGCCGCCGTTGAAACCAGAATGAAGGAGTTCAGGTTTGAATGAAACTCTCATGTATAAGAATTTCCTCTTAATTTTAGACCTTAGACAATGTTCTTCTAATGACTTAATGCTGTTTCATCGAAGAAAAGAAAAACAAAAGAAGTAAACAGAAAATAGAAAGAGAAAGGGAAGGAAGGAAGAGGAAGGAACGAAGAAAGAAAGAAGGAAGGAAAGAAAGAATGAAGAAAGGAGAGAGAGAAGGGAAAAGGAAACCAAATCTTCAATTGTGAGAAAAATTTTGAGAATATCTCCACCTTCTGGCCTAGCCTGCAAAGAACAAACAGGCAACTTCTTTACAGAATTGTTTTCTGGCTGAGTTTCCTCCACATTAAAACAGACTTTCGCCCAGAAGAACTGACTTCAGTCTGGAAGACTCCATGTCCTTCCATCTCATCTTAGGAAGGGAAATCCTCTCGAGTCCACAGGTCATGTCTTCTGAACAATGGACAGATACGTATATATAGAAAGGTCTTTTGTGTCCCTTCTGTCTAGAGTTCTATAACCGAAGTTCTCTGGAGAGGGCGGGGTCTGTGTGCTGTCCCCTTAGAAGTGATAAATAACCGTACTCACATTATTTTGGTAAGTAGGTAACGCAATGTGAAACTGAGACAACGATCCTGAGCTAGGAATTCTGTAAAATAGCATCTGAACCCATAGAAGAGATTCTTTACCTCCTGCTCTGCCTGCTGAGGCCAGTAACAGTGAGTTTAGTAAATGCACTGATTTATTGCTGTCCTTTGATCTGTGACCTCAAGAGTTTAGGTGACCTACCCCACAATGGCACATCCACATGGTATAATGTGAATCTGTGTACCAGGCTGTGGGCAACTAAATTGATGCAGAATAACTTAGTTCATATATCTATTGGGGCAAGATCTGTGATTTACAGGGGCATGGCTCAACATATCAGGGGCTCTTGACCCCATGGCCTCTTTGAGTTTTGAAGGACACCTGAACAGAGGAATACAAGTGTATCTGTCTGCGGAACTGACAAGGAAATGCTAGAAATTCAGTTCCTTAAGAGTAAGCTATCAATTACAACAATTCCTCTTTGATGTTTTGTTCTGCCCCTTGACTCCGTGGTCAGGAGAAAGATGTCTCTGACTCTTTGGGTGATGAACATGCTTATATGAGTGTTGCCAAGTCTGATCCTACAGAAGGAGCAGAGAAATTGTTAAAAAAATTACATATGATAGGGACATATATTGGTGATCTGTGTATTTGGAGAAAATCAAGTGATATCAAGGTGACCTGCAGATCTGGTAATTGAAGTAGACTTTGTGGGGATTGTAATTATTGGATAAATATCTATTGGTGTGACTGCTAAACATATTTCAGATATGACTCCCTGTATTGTTTCTTTGGTGGTTATTTTTAGTGAAATCTTTATCACTTTCATGGTTATATAATAAAAAATGTTATGAAATATCTGCAGATATCAATCTGCTCAGAAAATACATAATGTCATACAGTGTTTCACACCTGTGATTCAATAACCTGTTTCTAAAAGAATTATTTATTTAGTTTATGTATGTGAGTACACTGTAGCTGTCTTCAGACACAGCAGCAGAAGGCATGCGATCCCATTACAGATTGTTGTGAACGGCCATGTGGTTGCTGGGAATTGAGCATAGGACCTCCAGAAGGGCAGTCAGTACTCTTAACCACTGAGCTATTCTCCAGACCTGACAACCTATTTTTATTACACAAAATTTGGGATACAAGAGACTAAAATGGAAGGACTGAGACAGGAGAGTGCAGTAGGTGACAAATTACTGAGCTATGTTTCCTGCACACATAAGCAGACTTGATTCAATGCACACCCAGTTCACACAGAAAGCACCTTGGAGTCAGGGAGCATCACACAGCTGTGCGTGAAGACATATCTGTGTACAGTAACACCATGTAAGCTGGCGACTGCCACGTTTGTCAAGCTTCAGACTGAGTGTATGCAAGTGGCCCCACCCAGTTCTCTGTATCTGATATTCTTGAATTGCAGTGATCATTACCAACTGATGTAGAGCAGGACACAGAAACATCTTAACTAAAGGAGGAAGTCCACCCAATGATCTGGCCAACATCCTAGCTAAATGGGTGAGCTTGAAGGCCAGAGTGAGGCACTGTGAGGAAGGCATCAAGAAGAGAGTTACAGAGCATACTTGACACCCAGCCCTGTCTTCCATACTCACAGGCACATGCACAGGCCAGCACATCTAAAACTCTTTACACTTGGCAATGACTTGAAGTCTATTCACCACTTTGTCCTTTATCAGATTAAGTGTATCAAGTCATATATCAAGGTCCTTAATGCTAGGCAGTTCAGTTTTTTTTCCAGGATAATGAATATGGATCAATTTTCATTCTTCTAGAGGCAATCATCAAATTAGATGACCACTATTTGCTGAAGATGGTCTCTTATTTCCAGTGTGTACTTTTGTATTCTTTGGTAAAACCGAGATTTCAGTAAGTGTAAGGAATTGTAACTAGGTCTTCTATTCTATTCCATAGGTCAGCCATCTGTTTAAATTCCAAACCTGTGCTCTTTTTGTCGTTATAGGTCTTTAGTACATTGTGAGTTCAAGGCTGGTGAAACCTGCACAGTTCTTTTACTTTTCAGTATTTCTATAGAACTTGTACTCACTATATGAATAATAAATTGTTAATTTTAATTAACTGAAGCAAGTAGTTGTTACATGTTTTAGATGATAAAGTCCCTATTGTACACACATGCTGGATGTTCACATTTGCATGTACAGTGGGGTGTACAGTGGGGTCAGATGTCAATCAATGTCAGGTTTTTACCTCATTTTCTGTGTCAGGATCTCTCACTTAAGGGAGGGATCACCATTGCTGCCAGACTGACCGGTTTATGACCTTTGATGACTGTTCTTGGATGTCAACTTGACTAAATGTGAAATTAACTGAAAGTCCAAAATATACCCCCATACCTGTGATCTAGGTTTGCTTAACTTGGAGTGGGGAAATCGGGATCTCTAAAATGGGAAGACACAACTTTAATTTGTGTCTTTGAGGTATGAAGACTCACCTGTACTTTGAGCCTGGCCTTCTGCTGGAAGCCTATGTAAGTACATGAAGGAAAGATGCTCTGTCCCTTTGCCTGTGTGCATTTCCCTTGCTAGCAGTCCACTCTTCACTGGCAGTAGAGCATAATTTTATTGCAATCCTGCACAGAGTGAACACCAGCTAAGATTTCACCCTGGTGAACACTTACTGAATTCTTTGAATTTACATTCTTTTTTTTTTTTTTTTTAATTTTTTAATTTTTAATTTTATTAATTTTTTAATTGTGTGTATGTATGTGTGTGTTTCTTTTTTTTTCCTCCTTTTTTATTTTTGATACTTTATATACATTTCCAATGTTTCCCCTTTTCTGAGTCTCCTCTTTGTATACCCCCCATCCCCTCCCCAACCCGCCTCTAGGAGGGAATTCCACCTCCCCCCCCCCCCGTCCACCCATCCCCATTTTCCCGCCTTGATATTCCCCTTTACTGAGGCCTCTAACATCCTC
>JAPYYD010003548.1:0-14019 GCA_028551405.1 Uromys caudimaculatus | reverse complement strand
CTTTCAATGTGTCCCATACGTTTGGGTATGTTGTACTTTCATTTTCATTAAATTCAAGGAAGTCTTTAATTTCTTTCTTTATTTCTTCCTTGACCAAGTTGTCACTGAGTAGAGCATTGTTCAGCTTCCATGTGTATGTGGACTTTCTGTTGTTATTGGTGCCATTGAAGATCAGCCTTAAACCGTAGTGATCTGATAGGAGGCATGGGATTATTTCAATCTTCTTGTATCTGTGGAGGTTTGTTTTGTGAGTTATTATATGGTCAATTTTGGAGAAGGTACCATGAGGTGCTGAGAAGAAGGTATATTCTTTTGATTTAGGATGAAATGTTCTATAGATATCTGTTAAATCCATTTGGTTCATAACCTCTGTTAGTTTCACTGTGTCTCTGTTTAGTTTGTGATTCCAAGATCAGTCCATTGATGATAGTGGGTGTTGAAGTCTCCTACTATTATTGTGTGAGATGCTAAGTGTGTTTGAGCTTTAGTAAGTTTTCTTTTATGAATGTGGGTGTTCTTGCATTTGGGGCATAGATGTTCAGAATTGAGAGTTCTTCTTGGTAGATATTTCCTTTGATGAGTATGAAGTGTCTTTCCTTATCTTTTTTGATGACTTTTGGGTGAAAGTCAATTTTATCCGATAGTAGAATGGCTACTCCAGCCTGTTTCTTGGGACCATTTGCCTGGAAATTTGTTTTCCAGCCCTTTACTCTGAGGTAGTGTTTGTCTTTATCCCGGAGGTGTGTTTCCTGAATGCAGCAAAATGCTGGGTCCTCTTTATGGATCCAGTCTGTCAGTCTATGTCTTTTATTGGGGAATTGAGTCCATTGATGTTAAGAGATATTAAGGAATAGTGACTGTTGGTTCCAGTTATTTTCGATGTAACTTTTAGGTTTGTGTGGCTATCTTCTTTTCAGTTTGTTGAAAGATTACTTTCTTGTGTTTTCTTGACTGTGGTTTCCCTCCTTGAGTTGACATTTATCATTTATTATCCTTTGTAGGGCAGGGTTTGTGGAAACATATTTTATAAATTTGGTTTTGTCCTAGAATATTTTGGTTTCACCATCTATGTTAATTGAGAGTTTTGCTGGGTATAGCAGCCTGGACTGGCAGTTGTGTTCTCATAGGGTTGTATGAGTTCTACCCAGGATCTTCTAGCTTTCACAGTCTCTGGTGAGAAGTCTGGTGTAATTCTGATAGGTCTGCCTTTATATGTTACTTGACCTTTTTCCCTTACTGCTTTTAATATTCGTTCCTTGTTTTGTGTATTTGGTGTTTTCACTATATTTTGACGGGACGAATTTCTTTTCTGGGCCAATCTATTTGGGGTTCTGTAAGGTTCTTGTATATTGATGTTCATCTCTTTCTTTAAGTTAGCGAAGTTTTCATCTATGATTTTGTTGAAGATATTTACTGGTCCTTTAAGTTGGGAATCTTCACTCTCTTCTATACCTATTATCTGTAGGTTCTCTCTTCTCATTGTGTCCTGGATTTCATGGATGTTTTGGGTTAGGAGCTTTTTGCATTCTATATGTTCTTTTACTGTTGTGTCGATGTCGTCAATGGTATCTTCTGCTCCTGAGATTCTCTCTTCTATCTCTTGTATTCTGTTGGTTATGCTTGCATGTATGACTCTTGATCTCTTTCCTAGGTTTCTAACTCCAGGGTTGTCTCTTTTTGTGATTTCTTTATTGTTTCTAATTGTATTTTTAGCTCCTGGATGTCTTTGTTCATTTCCTTTGTCTGTTTGATTGTGTTTTCCTGTAATTCTTTAATGGATTTCTGTGTTTCCTCTTTAAGGGCTTCTAGTTCTTTACCTCTGTTCTCTTGTGTTTCTTTAAGGGTGTTAATTTCTTTCTTAAAGTCTTCTATGATCATCATGAGAACTGATTTTAAATCTGAGTCTTGCTTTTCTGGCGTATTGGGGACTCCAGGACTTGCTGTGGTGGGAGATCTGGGTTCTGATGATGCCAAGTAGCCTTGGTTTCTGTTCCTTAGGTTCTTGCCCTTGCCTTTTGCCATCTTGTTAACTCTGATGTTAGCTGATCTTACTCTGTATGGCTATGGCTTTTCGCACCAGTAGGCCTCTGTGTCAATACTCCTAGGAGACCAGCTCTCTCTGATAGGTATTTGGGTTTAGAGTGCTGTGGCACCGGGTCAGATTTGGGGTGCAGACAGAAACCAGAAGGATCTTGTCCCCAGCTATCTCTTGGTTCCTATGTCCTGAAGGCTCTGCAAGGGTCCCTCTTGATCCAGTGAGTTTGAATGGAAGTGGTGGTTTTGCCTATGCTCAAAGGCATGTCAGCACTCCTGGGATACCAGCTTTCTCCTGGAGCCCTGTGGCCCAGGCTGAGGTCTCCAGGTCCTGGTGAGCAGTTGTGCTTGTCTTATCCAACTCACAGCTTTTCCACCCTTCTGGGAGGGTGACTTTCTCCTAGCACTGCTTGTCTATGTAACCCTGGTTGCCCAGGCACAGGTCTCCTGCCACAGATAGAAACAGGAAGGTTCCTGTCCCTTACTTTTCCTCCTTGGTCTTTGTGTCCTGAGGGTCTGGGAGAGTAATTTTCTTGCAGCGCTGCTTGGCTATGGGACCCTAGTTGCCCAGGCAGAGGTCTCCTGCCACAGATGGGATCCAGAGGGTTCCTATGCCCGCCTACCTCAGTCCCTGTGTTCCACAGGTTCGGGGCGGTTCCTGGTGAGCAGTGGAGCTTGTCTTGGCCCCACTCCTGGTTTTTCCAAGCTCCTGGGAGGGTAGCTTTCTCCCGAAGCTCATTGGCTATGGAGCCCTGTGGCCCAAGCTGAGGTCCCCAGCCACAGATGGAGACCGGAAGTTTCCTGTCCCTCAATCTCTGTGGCCCGCAGTTTCTGAGCAGAATCCGGTGAGCACTGGTGCTTGCTTTTTCCCCACTCGGGGCTTTTCCATGCTCCAGGGAGAGTAACTTTCTCCCGGTGCTGCTTGGCTATGTAACCCTGGTGGCCTCGGCAGAGGTCTCCTGCCACAGATGGGAACCAGGGGATTCCTATGCCCACCTACCTCAGTCCTTTTGTCCCGCAGGTTCGGGGCGGTTCTTGGTGAGCAGTTGTCTGAATGCTTCTATCGTAAGAGCTGTAACACTTCGGCCGGGAAGAGATCTGCTCTCCCAATCGCTGCCAGAAGCTTCCTGCTCTCCGTCAGCTAGTTGACCTCTCGTGGGCTCAGCCCGAGCAGACTCAGCACAGGGCAGTGGGTGCAGCATCTTGAGGCAACCCAGGCAGTAACCACAGGGACTGAGGCGGAGGAGATTCCGTCCCAGCTCATGCTCTCCCTCTTGCCGGAACCCTGGCATTTGGCCGGGCCAGAGATCCCTGAGGAAGACTCCCAGCATGTAGCCCTATACTTATGGACTGCAGCCTTTAAACCATAGGAGTGTTTCTGTGTATTTACTTCCGTCGAGTCACTGAGTTTTATTGGGGTAATTTATTGGAAAAATAAGAACTGAGGTGTCTCAGATCAGAAAATATGTGTTTAATCTTCCATTTACATTAATTCTTGCTATTCAGAGGGATTCTATTAGTAAAAGTATACCAATTCTCAGCCATCAAGATCAGTAGTTGACCAACAAATTGCAGTGTCCTTTTGTAGACGTACCTACTGGTATGTATCTTCATAAATTTAATGTATCACAAATAAAGCGGTTCTAAGAGAAGTATTGGAATCAGTTAAACACAATTTTGATGTGGTGAGCCCAGTTCCTATCAATAAGGATGTGTCAGGAGTTGACTTGAGAATTGTCATGTGTGCCATGTGTGGTAATCCATTTAGTGTGGATCTCATTCTTTCACCTTTCCTTGACTCTCATTCTTGCAGTGCTGCTCAAGGTGGACAGAATAATTCAATAATGCTTGACAAAATTATTGGTGAAAAAGGAGGGGAATACAGATCACAATATTGTCATACCACTCCTCAATTAGAGTAAGAAAAGATGAACTGGTTCATGGGTATATATTAGTTCATTCTGCAAAAAGGAAAACATCAATGGGAATGCTTCATGCATTTCTATCAGAAATTGGAGATACTATTCCTGTACAGCTGGTGGCAGTTACTGACAGTCAAGCTCATTCTTTTGAAAATGAGGTTATCAAGGAGTTAACGGCTGAAGCAGAACTCATTGCAACTGAGATAACGACTAAATTCACAGCATTATATTCTTTATGTCAGGACCATGGGCGAACTGAGGATTTTACTTTGTTTTTCATTGATGATCTAGAGAAAAAAATGATAGAAAATTCCTATTTGTCTGATAATACAAGGGAAGCCACTCATCAAAATGAAGGAGATTTTCTACTGTCTCCAGGAGACTGTTTTCCCTATGACAACTTCCCTGATTCAGATGGTGACACAGAAGCACCACCTCCTTATAGTCCAATTTGGGATGATATACACTTGCTTCCCACACTTAGTGATTGTTCCAGATACAGGTTAGATTTGGAAGTAAATGAATATCCTGCCATAGCACTCCAAATTATCATGATCATGAACATAGCCATAAAGTGCCTTCATCTATTAAAACTAAACTAGTTGTACTTAAAACAAATGTGAAAAAACTGGATCTGAACCTTTTAAAAACAATTGAAGCTGGTATTGGCAAAAATCCAAGAAAACAGACTTTGATAACTATGCGGAACCCACTGAATCAGAAGGGCTATTCTGATGAGATTTATGTTATCCCAGATGATAGTCATAATCTGATTATTAAAATTTGAAACTCATTTGTAAATAACACTAAAGAGGATGGAGAATAGGTTTTCTGATAGAACCTCAAAAGATCATGGGGGAATGTAGGCCTTCAAACTACAAATATAAATCTAAATCTTTGTTTAGTAAAGCCAAGTCATACCAGGGAAGAACACACTCTGATGCAAGTGATGATGAGGCTTTCACTACTTCTAAAACAAAAAGGAAAGAAAAATATGGTGGAAGGGAAGAAGATCCACTACTTTCTCCTACTGAAACTTGGAAAGGTTGTATTGATAATCCTGCAATCACATCTGACCAGGAGGCAGATGACAAGAAGATAAAGAAGAAAACTCACAAAATAGAGGAAGATAAAAGGGAGAAAAAGAAAACTAAGGCCTTCAATCCACCAACATGTAGAAATTGGGAAAGTAATTACTTTGGGATGCCCCTCCAGGATCTGGTTACAGGTGAAAAGCTTATAACACTATGTGTTGAAAAATGTGTGAAATTTATTGAAGACATGGGATTATGTACCGAAGGACTGCACCAAGTTAGTGGAAATTAAAATGAAAACATTCAATATCATAATATGTATTTAGTATCAATGGTATTGACAGTAAATGCTGTAGTTGTAGCCCTCAAAGCTGTTTTGCTAATCTGCCAGATCCTTTGATTCCATATTCACTCTACCTATAGCTATTGGAAGCAGCAAAAATGCTAAATAAAACAGAATGCCTTTATGCCTTGAATTGTTAAGAAATTTCATCCTGTAAACTATGATGTCTTCAGAAATGTGATAGTATATCTAAAGAGGTTTATTCAGCAAGATAAAATCAACCTAATGACAACAGACAATGTATCCATCTGTTTTGGCCAACTTTCATGAGACCTGATTTTGAAAATCTGGAGATTCTGTCTACCACTAAAATCCATCAATGTGTTGTTGAACTTTTTTCAACAATGCCAGTTTTTCTTTTATAGTAGAGAAACTGCAAACACTGTGGCTCCTTCAGCAACTTCAAATTCAGGACAATTTGTGGAATCAATGATATCCCTTCAGTTGCCACCCCCATTGTAACCTCAGCTAATTCAACCACAATTGCAGACAGTTCCTCTTGTTACTATATAAATAGAATGTGATTTCAGATGACCTGAAACGAGACAAAATCAAATCTAGAATGCATGTTTCAGGGGTTTGTAGTATATTTCATATTTCATACGGATAATCCACATCAAAATCATGAGACTTTTCTCTTTGAATTACATGGTATTCCCTATTCAGTTACATTACAAATCTAAAAACATGTGCTAAGCATGACTAGAGAGTTTTAATTTTTATAAACAAAAAGCTCCAATAGTTACAAAAATGCAAATCTGCTGCTGTATGCAACCTTATTTCAATAAATATATCATTTCTGTGGCAATTTGTTACATTATATTGTGATTACAATTTTTCCATAGAAATTAAATGATTCTAGAACTCATATATGAAATGTTTATGGCTTTCAGCCTGCTTTATGCCTGGTTTTGTTATTTTATATGCTAATTTGGGGACATAATTCAAATGGTCTGTATAGATAACTAAAGCCAGGTTAAGTATCTTTTAATCTCAGGTTACTATTCCCTGCTTGGGATGTTTGAAAGAAATAAAAAATACATGTATTTCACATTTCTGTACCTTCATCTAAGTAAATTTGTGGATGTTTTGATGAGGAGTGAATGCACCTGTTTCTTTTCCTTGCATACCAAGGACACACTTGTGGTTAAAGTGAGTTGATAATATGATGTAAAGAATAGTTGTCACCAACTAATTTCTTTATGATCTATAATGAAAAATATGTTTTGTATACACAGTTAATTCTGGAACAGATGCATGTTCAAAAGATCTATGATAGTCTTGCAATCTTAATCTAATATATTTTAGATATTTAAAATTTTTCCTTTTGGGGAATACATTTAGTATAATATAGAAAAATACTTCCTGACATTTTCATATAAGGTTATGTAACTTTTTATACATAAACATGAAATTTGTTGTAGAAGTTTCTTTAAACCAAACATTTAATACAGGATTTCAATTTAATCTGTTCCTTGAATCTATTTTCATATGGCCCTTGAGAATATATACCCAAAATTTCTATTACTAATATGTTGTGTACTGACAGACTCCTTGGAGTATTTATATATAAAATCACAAACTTGTGGAAAGAATGGAAACAGGCAACCTCGGGAGATAGGAGGTTGGGGAGACCTTCCATAATGTACCTGAGAGGTGAGAGACTCTCAGGACTCAAAGGGAGGGACCTTAGATGAAATGCCTGACAGGAGGGAGAGGGAACTTTTAAAGCCCACCTCCAGCAGAAAGACAGGGAATCAAGTGAGGGATGGGGTTGCCATTCCCCAGGCAAAACTCTGACCCATAATTGTTCCTGTCTGAAAGAACTGCAGGGATGGAAATGGAGAGGAGCCTGGGGAAAAGAAGGTTCAACAACAGGCCCAAAGTGGCATCAAGCTCAAGGGGAGGTCCCAAGGCCTAACACTATTACTGAGGCTATGGAGTGCTCACAAAAAGGGACCTAGCATGACTGCCCTCTGAAAGACCCAACAAGCAGCTGAAAGAGTCAGATGCAGATATTTGCACCCACCCAATGGACAGAAACTGCTGACCCCTGTGGTTGAATTAGGGGAAAGCTGGAAGAAGCTGGGGAGGAGGGTAACCCTGTAGGAGGACCAGCAGTCTCAATTAATCTGGATGCCTGAGATCTCTCAGATACTGGACCACCAACCAGGCTGATATGGTGCCCCCAACACATATACAGCAGAGGACTGCCTAGTCTGTGTTCAATCAGAGAAGATGCACCTAACCCTCAAGAGACTGGAGGGCCCAGGGAGTTTAGAGGTCTGGTGGGGTGGGGTGGGGAGTTTGAGGGTGGGGGCATTCTCCTGGAGACAGGGGGCATGGAGGAGGTATGGAGTGTGGAACAATCAGAGGGTTGATCTGGAGGGAATAAAATCTGGAGTGTAATAAATAAATAAATAAAAGATTAAATTAAAAAAATCACAAACTTGTATTGATATTCTTTCTGGGATTTCATGTTCTACAGTCGCTGGAGGAGGTGGGCTTTGGGGTCTCATATATGCTCAAGCCATGCCCAGTAGAGTAGTCTCTGTGCCTGTGGATCAAAATACAGAACTCTAAGTTCCTTCTCCAGCATCATATCTGCCAGCATGCTTCCATTCTTATTACCCTGATGATAATGGACTAATTCTGTAATCCAGCCCCAATTAAACGTTTTCCTTATAAGAGTTCCAATGATCATGGTGTCTTTCCATAGGAAAAAAATACCCTAAGACAGTAGGTATTCAACTACTCATCTATTTGTCTATCACTCTTTCTGTCAAAACCTAGCTCTGACAGTGTGTTCAGGGATCCAAGGTGGGGATTGTGTTAGCTGGCAATATAAATCAGGCACACACACATTTACATACTTAGTGGATAAAACAAGCTTTAACAAGCTTCAACAACTATATGTATAAACATACACATATACACATTTGGTGGATGGAGCAAAGCTACAACAACCTTCTTCTTCTCCCACAGATTATATAACCTAGCAAAATGTCTCAAGTAGTATAAAAATTACAGTGTGGTTACATTCTATTTTTATTCTAGTGAATAATTACAATGAGTATACTCACATGATCAAATATATACTCACATGATCAAATGTTTACAAATTATGAATAGAAAACCCAAATTATTCCCAAGAGCTCACATATACTCCTAACTAAGCAACTTGTTACTGATGAACAAAGTATTAGCAAGCAAAGTAATTTTGTGAGCCAGTTTCTCTTACTGGCAGGCTGCAATTTGCAGTTAGAAAGAAAAGATCAATTTTTTATTATTTATCTCAAAAAGTAATCTCATAGAATCTTAAAAGAATCACAAATCTTAACTTTTATATTAAAATAATCAGTCATTTCTACTTTGAATCCTCAGGGTGCACATCAGGAAACTGAGGGCCAAAAATGGCTACAAGAAATTAATGATCACATGATCACTAGCCCAGCTTTAGCAAGAAAGGCACATCTGTTGGGAGTAATCAGACTGCCACTGTTCTTGTTATCTGACCTTAAAAACATCCCTTGCTCTACAGTTCAAAGTGAGACTTTTTGTTTTTGGGGTGGTGGTGGTGGTTTGTTTTCTTTTGTTTTTGGAGAGGAAAGGGTTTGTTTGACTTATGCTTCCACATTGCTATTCCTCATCAAAAGATGTTAGGATAGACACTCAAACAGCACAGGAATCTGGAAGCAGGAGTTGATGCAGACTGTGCAGGGGTGCTGTTTAATGGCTTGCCTTCCATGGCTTGTTCAAGCCTACTTTCTTATAGAACCCAGAATCAACAAGCCAGGATGGCACCACACATAATGGGCAAGGCCCTCCTACATCAGTCACAAGTAAGAAAATGCTTTATAGCTGGATATTAAGGATTTTTTCTCAGTTGAGTTTTCCAAAACACTTGGATGATAAAAACATCAAGTCTTTGCTGGGCAGTGGTAGCAAATGTCTTTAATCCATCACATGGGATACAGCGACACTCGAATCTCTGTGAGTTTGAAGCCAGCCTGGTCTACAGTCCTCAGTTCCAGAACAGCCAGGGCTACAACTAGAGACTCTTTCTCAAAACAAACCAATATAAAAACTTCAAGTGTTTGAATAAAGAAATTGAAGAAGACATCAGAAGGTGGAAAGGTTCCCATGACCATGGATGAGCAGGACTAATATAGTAAAAATGTCCACTCTATCAACATCAACCTACTGATTCAAGGCAGTCTATATTAAAATTCCAACACAATCCTTTACAGACCTTGAAAGAATAATTCTAAACTTCATATGAGAAAAACAAAAATCTCAGGACAGCTAAAAGGATCCTGAAGAATAAAAGAACTGGGAAAATCATTATTCCTGATTTCAGGCTGTGCTACTAGCAACCAATTTTAAATCACTTGAATAACAGGAGAGTTCCCAGACAAAATTTCACATCACATTTATCATTGGTCCAGCCAGCAGAGGCCTTGCTGCCTCTGATGTATAGTAATGATCTGTAGTATGCAGACATGGCATAGGAGGCTTCGGTAAGAGCCTTCCGTGGACAGACCTATCTTTGGAAATAGTGAAGAGCATCAAGAAGACTGTTCTATCATGTTTTTGCAATGGTTCCCTGTTCTCAGTAGTGAGAGGTACCTGTCTTCAACAAGTAGATGTGTCTTGTCTTTCTGACATCTTGTAAAGAGGAGTGTGGCAATGGAGAATTTTGTTGATGGATTTATCAGGAGTGCACTGCTGAGTGAAAACATGCATTGCTCTTTATCCACAGTACAGAAAGACATGTTCTAAAATCATCACATCCATTTAGAGTTCCACCCAGAGTGTATTTGTAGAGTTACTTATTCTGTGTCTCTGCCAGACTACTTTCAATCTATCGATGGCTATCCATTGACTGATTACATTATTGTTGCCTTCTGAACATCTCATCAAATACCCATATGTACAGATATCTAGAGGAGACAAAAGGAGATGGCCAGATGCCTTATAGCTAGAGTGAAGGGTGGTTGTAGGCCATGTGAACTTTGGTCCTCTAGTAAAAGCAAGAGGTATTCCCAAGTACCCAGCTGTGGGGCAGTGATCTGTGACAGGCAATCTGGCACCCGATTGAGCACAGGCATAAAATCTGGGCGACCCCATGGACTGGAAAACTTTATGCCAATGCTCCTGGGAGGCTTTGGCTCCAGTCACGGTCATGTACAACCCTTCCTCAGGTAGAGGCGTGACCACACAGCTCCAAGTCATCCCCATGTTAATGAGACACCTAGAGACTTAGCCACACCTCTTCCCAGTTACTATATCTGCCTCGCCTCTCCCAGAAAGGCAGGGGTACGATTACATCCAGGCCACTCCACACGATGAAAATAAACATCTTAGAATTATGGGCTGTCTCTTCATCTGGACCCGCTGTGGGAAGTGAGGGATCCAGCCCTCGATTAAGGAGCCGAATCTCTTCTCTCACTGAGGGCTTCCCCAAGCTCCCAGATATTACCCATTCACCCAAGCCTAAGCAACTAGCCCGGCACCCCAAGCTGCTGAAATCTGGTCTCAGCAGGAACCCCAGCTGCGCTCCGACTAGCTCGTCTGTGGCACCCTGCAGTGACTGTGGTGCCCCGGGCTAGAGAACCCACAGAGACCACTGCTGAGCGTTCTGAGAATGGCCCCCTCCCCCACCCACGGGCAGGGCCTGCAAAAGCTTCCCACAGCCCCCACCTGCCCGTTGGACTGTGTGGGAAGACGTGGTCACTTTCCACATGTCTCCTGTCCCACCCAGAGCCGCAGCGTGCCCGGGACAGACTTGTGGGGCTTCATCCTACAGCACCAGGCTTGTTCCCACAGGGATGAGCGGAGCATTCCTAGTTACTGACTGAGCCGAGAGGGGGGAGCATTGTGGTTTTCATAGAAGCCTGGGGTCTTTGTGGAGACCATTTTCAATGGAGACCTAGTTGATGTAGTGAAAGAAGCATTCTCTATAGCCAAGCTTATGGGTTCCCAGAGGTGAGCACTTGAATCTCTCTGAGGGTGGGAAGACAGATGCAGGAATCCCAGACCCGAGTTGGCTAACTCCCACTTCAGGATATGTGGCCAATGTGTCTCCTCCAGAAAGAGAGAAATGGGGGACCATTCCGCCTCTCAAAGGGTACTGTTCTGTACCATGGTGGAGTAGTACCATTGCTGGGGAGGGGAAGTGAGGAGAGGGAGATAGGACAGAATAATGGGTGTACTCTCTGATCCCAGCTTTCCCCTCTGTGAAACAGGTGGAACATTAAGTGGAAAATTCTAAACTGTAGTCCATGTTTGTCCTGTATAGATGGTTCAGATGATTATTTACATGTGAAATCGGCTAGAGTTTTTCTTTTTCTTTACTATTTTGTTTTGGTTGTTGTTGTTATGTTTTGCTTTGTTGTTTTTTGTTCCTCCTTTTTAACTTGAAGCTTTGTATCGCTTTGGGACATTGTTTCATGGTGACCTAGCCTGGCCTAGAACTCTAAATGATCCTCCCACCTCAGCTTCCTGGTGATGGAATTACAATTGTGAGACACCTGTGTGCTTTGGATTAATTGGAAATTTTATATTGCCCGCTTTTGTTGTACCCACTCTGCTAATGATCCTGATTCTCCTCAAAATCCCCACGCTATGATGCTGTCTGCACATGTACTGTCTTAATGTCGCTAACAAATCTCTTATAAAATGAACAATCTTATTAAATGTCCCAGTGAACAAAGGCACACCTGAAACCTTTCACATTTTTAAATTTCTGTTTCTGCTTGACTCTGGGAAGCTTTTCTGCAAGTGTCATAGAAATTCTCTAATGGATTTGAACTTTTCAAACTTTTACCCTAGTCATGGAATTAAATCTTCCCATTATTTTTAGCCCATGGAAATTTATGTAATTTAAAGATTTCACCTTCTCCAGTTCTCTAATTTTGCTTTTTGTTTGCTGTTTTGTCTGTGAAATCTTCATGTAGTACCAAGTGACAGAGATTTTTCTTCTCTGTGTTCAGTTAGACATTTTATAGGCTTATTTTTATATAAAGATGATTTGAATATAATACATATGTAGATCCTAATTTATATTTTATGTTAGTGCTCTATCTTCATGTACACCACCATGCCAGAAGAATGCACCAGATCCCCATATAGACGGTGTGATCCACCAAGTGGTTGTTGGAAATTGAACTCAGGACCTCTGGAAGAGCAAGCAGTACTCTTAATCACTGAGCCATCCTCCTCCAGCCCACAATTTATATTTGTGGTTATGTATATGTTCTTGCATCAGCACTGTTCTCTGACAGACCATCCTTTCTTCACAGAATTGAATTTGCATAATTATCAAATATCAGTTCTCCAGGAAGTCAGCCATGGAATATATGCTAATAATCCCAGCACCTGGTGGGGTTGTAGCAAAAGTATATGCAGTTCTTCTCAGCCCATCCTACACACAAACTTGATTCAGGCATGAGATACACTGAGAAATGTTGGCTCAAAATAGGCAGTTGTCTGTAAATGTGTGAGTGTAAGTATGACTGTTGATTTCAGTCTTCCTGCACTTGCCAACCTTGATTCCCATAGCACTCTTGCTCAGTTACTTTAGGTCCATATGGAGGTCTCTCTTCAGGCAATGCTCTTCTCTGACTTTGTTCCGCTTCTTAGTGTCCTTTTTCTATACATTTGTCTGTGAAATTTGGAATTAGACACTGAATTAAAATAAATAGTATTACTCTTATTCTTGTGGCATTGATTATGTAGAACAATTTTGAAACAATAGACATTTTACCACTAATGAATAGTCGGACCCATGAACATAATATACTCTGGATTTATGGAGGCTGTAATTCAGCAACATTTGGAGCTGTTCTAATGTATAGGCAGTATAGGTCTATGTACCCAGATTATTTACAAATATTTCACACTTTTTGTTTCAACTATTCATGGTACTATTTTGGAAAGATAAGTACTAATTATTGTCTTTCTGTGAACCGATTATTAAATTTTCTGTGAACAGTCAGAAATCATATGTCAATGATACTCATGAATGATCTGCATGGATTTCTCAATGATGGAGAATTTATTTGATGTTTAATGCAGTTTCCCCTATTTCCTTAAGAGTATGTAGAGGCTACTGAGTGTGTTGAAGGAAATGAGAAAAATGTTCCAATACCTAGTCTACAGGCCATTTTCACAAGATTCACATAGAAAGAACATGATTGAGTAACTTTCAGCATCCTGTGTGCAACAATTATTGGTGAATCTGTTGGAAGATGTGGTTTGACTTCTTGGCCTCTCAATCAACACCTTAATGGATACTAGGGGGAGGGAGAGGCATTGTGTGTGTGGGAAAAAGATTCCTAGAAAGAAGCTGGGTCTGCAAAGATTGATTGACTGATTGGAACTTCAGTGATGTGGAGACTTGGGACTGTTGCAGGCCCATAGCATAACTGCAATTTACTTGTGCTCTCTTTACCCCAGAAGTAGCTGTTCCCTGGCCCCTCTGTGTTGGAATCACCTAGCATCTTATCACTGTCAGTTAAAATTGGACCTGACATACTAACACAACTTTTTTTAAAATTTTACATTATATTATCTTTAAAAAACCATAGTTTTCTACCAAACAAAAGTTTAGTAGTGTCATCAGATAGCAACTAATGCCAACAGATAAGGTTTGGCCTACTTAATATTCCATCAATGTATATAA